>MNCI01021675.1:299106-387762 GCA_015680685.1 Gnetum montanum
AAGCTGCAAGTTTTTTCTATTCACCAACTCTTCATGTGGTGACTCATCCTCTTCATCGCAGAATCTCACTCCCCTCTTCAGAGGGAAGGATCGTGGTTGTACTCTTCTGCACTTTCTCTTTTCCGTAGCTCCCCTTCTTCTTTAGCTACTTGCTCCAACAATTGATGAATTTCATGGGATCTAAGTTTAGATAATCTCCCTTGGGCATATGTCCCAAGGGTTCCCCTGGTTTCATGTCTTAGCCCATCTACGAGGTGGCGTACTTGATCCCGTTGTGCGTAACCATGGCCCGGGCAATGATGTAGCAATGCATAATATCATCCCATGGTAGCATCCAAGGGTTCATGAGTACCTTGCTTCCATCCTTAGATCTACTTACACAAGTTGGACACTCTGGAGTATGTTTGGTATTTATCGTTAAACAATTCTAGCATCGTACTCCACCTCCTAATGGTTTCCAGCTCTAAGGACCAGTACCAACTCTCTGCTTCTTTTATGAGTGTCCGAGGAAATAACTTTAGTTTCTGCCACTATTTTTCAATATTTTGTAAGGCACAGGCATCGTGGAATACCTATAAGTAAGTTTTTTGGATCAACGTTGTATCACCCCTCAAAGCAAGGGATATTATTCATATCCAATCTCTTGATCCTAGCATCTTTTAGATGCCTTGTAGGTATTCTGACTACCTATGTAATGTCTAACATACTTCAAGTGGCAAGTAGGGGTTCATCATGATCATCTCTCTCATGACATCTATGATGCTTACGTGGTTCCCTACTTTCCCTTCTATGCCTTGACTCTCTAGAGTGCCCTCGTCTTCGCTCTCGACTCTCTCATTGAGGTCTCTCATTTTGCTTACCCTTATCCTCACCGTTGTGCTCCTTGTGACTGCATCCTGATGTGGAAGGAGAGGGTGAATGATTTGATGAAGGGAAATAAGAAGGGGAACCATTTCCATGATAATTTTTCCTACCTTCTCTTCGGTGGCTACGGCCTCGATCGTGATGACGATCCGAATGCCCATCCTTGTCATGTGTTTTTGTTCCCTCAGTGAACACTTGGTGTTCATGGGGATCAGAACCAGGGTTTTGTATCATGGAGCATAGGTTCTAATACCCCACCTCCTCACTATTGTTAGGAGTGGGAACATCATTTGATGGAGAACCTGTTATAATTGATTCACCATCTCCAATTTCACTTAGGATGTGCGGGACCCCTTTGCCCTTCAACGATGTATGGTAGCTCTCCTGCCTCGAGTCCCTTAGACATTGCGCTACTGTGGGATGGTAATCCCTTATGTCATAATCTTCTGCAACGTATTCAATGTATAATTCTATCATGCCTATCTATGCAAGAGCACGAAGAAGCAAGTTAGGGACTGCCCGATCTGGAGGTAACACTATGTTACCTTGTAAGTCTCTCCAACGCAGTTGTTCATCCTGATGGAGGAAAAAAGTAAAATTAGGTATATACTCATCGAGATAAGTATATATGACTCGATACTATTGAGGAACTAGTGGTTTTTGGTTATGTGTTTGGTGCCGCCAACTGTCTCTAGTGTGATCCCTAGGTGGTGAAGTGCTTTTATGAGAAGAAGAAGACATTGTGTCTTACTCGGTGTGCTGATTAACCGTTATATAATTTTTTGTTTAATTAACCCTAAGGGTTTGTTAAGCTCCCAACGATGTGGATAATTTCCTATGTTCTACTTAGCACACAAACAACTTAGTCCTCGGCAATGGCACCAATGATGAGTGGCGAGGTACCCCTACACTCAACTATACGAATATGAGCGTTACACGCGTGATCCGGTTGAACTCCATAGACTAAGTGCCTACACACCTTATGGAACACTTAAGGTTAATCATTTGTTGTCTTCCCAGACTTACTTGTATTTGTCATGGTTGTATGGTTAAGTAAGTCTGGGGTATATGATTTTTATGTCTTGTTTTATCTCCTATGCTAATGAGGTGAAGGGTGAAGAGACTAACTACTAATTTTAACTAACTAATTCTTAATTAACCTAGCATTAGTATCCGTTCCCACTTACCGTTCACACCCTAAACCAATGCAACCTTGATTACCAAACACTATTCATTACTGGGATCACCAAGCGTAACGCACGTGCTCGAAGTGGTCATACTGAATGCACTTAACTATGAGAGAAGGGTTGAGAGAGATTTAATGAACTAATAAAGCATTTAATCATTAACAATAAATAACAATAAATAAAGTCCTATTTAGCTTNATATAGGCCTAAACTTAGAAACAATAGATTTGACAGTGCACTGCGATATCACATACGCGATATCGCAGCGGACGCAATATCGCGTCCCATCAACAAGAAACTTAGAAACCTTTCCTCAACTCAACTTGAGGGTTTTTAGATGTTTCCCAAGTCTTCTCACCTTCTTTCTAACTATTTCCATCTTGCTTTCGTTGTTTCCCAAATTAGTATGGGCATTTTCAGAAATCTTCCCATCCATACACATCATTTCTAACCTTGCCATAACATCTTTGCAAAAGCCCAGCTCTCAGTTGGGATGTCTACTATTTTTCTAGGATGTTCCATCTAGTTTCAAGACATCTTAGGTTCTATTGGAACGTCTCAACTGAGATGTCACTTGCATAGTTGGGACATCTCACTTGGGACATCCTAGTTTCTAGTGGAATGTCCCACCTACTAAGGCCAAACACAAAAATGCTTGTTTTGATGTTTGGAATCTTTGAATGCCTTCAAACAAGTCTTCATAGATCTTGAAACCCCCTAAACTTATCAAAATGAGCCCAAAACATGCCAAACATCACAGGAATCATCATCAAAAAAATCAACATAGGAAGACACACATTAACATGACACACTCATCCACATCTTCTTCAAGCTTGAAATTTGCAAAACATTCATGTAGGGTAGAATAAGGGGATTGAAAGAGGTTTTCCTATACCAACTCTCTCATCCTTAAAAATGTCATGCTTCATGATCTTTCACAATCTGGAAGGCATCATGCCCCCATGACTCAAGGCTATCACAATAATCAAGACTTAATGCATTACAAACATGAGAATGAATATCATTTGAGGTTTTAGTTTTAAGCTTCTTTTGGCCATAGAGGCTTATCCTCCTATCCCACCATGCTTCCTTCATCTAAGTATCTTCTTGAAATGCTTCCTTCACATCCCCATGATGACTCAAACCTACAATAAATAGAGAATATCAAAAAGAAAAAGGATTAGACTTTCTTAATCCAACATCCTTTCTTCACTTATTTTTCCTCTTCTTCACCTTCTTCTTCTTGGTGATTGGAAGACTACCACTTAGCTTCCTTTCATTATTAGCACCACCATGTATATTATCTTCATGTTGCTCATTTATTTTATAGTAAAGATAATCAAATCCATCAACACACTTTACAAATTCATCATTGCTATAATCAATAGCAAGCATCTCCAAATTCTGGAAAATCATATCATTATCAATGTCTTCACTCACATCAATAATAACCTTCTCACAATGACTATCCCAATAGCCATAATCATCAAAAAAATTACCATTATTAGTCCTCCTCTTACTAATAATGGTATCAAAAGTAACAATATGACTCTTGGTCTCACCATAATCAACACAATGATCATGATGATCATGATTAGCATTGAATAAACCACTACCAAGCTAAAGTAAAAAACTAGCATCCATCACACTAACTTCAATAGGATAGACATTACTACCATCAATAAGGTCAAGTTCACTTTTACTTACCTCTTCATGGCTTCTTCCATCCATCTTTGGTTCAACTTGATCTTCAACATGCAACTATCCAATCTCATCAAAGCTTAAAGGTTCAAGATCCCAAATAGAAGTTCCTAATTCCAATGACTTCTCATCTTTAAAGGAATCATCAACAATCTCTTCATCCAATTTTGGAGGTACCAACTTGAAAGGTAAACTCTCCTCCATGGTTTTAACATCATATGCATCAAAAACATCATCAAAGCAATCATTCTTCCACATACCTTGGCTAGAAGACTCATCTCTCTCCCATGAGATAGCCTCAACTTGGCTTAGAATCTTCTTTTCCTTACCACAAGGTATAGAAAAATTGCAAAAATAATGAGTATCATACCTTTGAGTGATACTCTTGATCCTCCTTGAAGAAGTCCCTTGATCTTTTTCACTCTTTTAGCTTTAATCCTTCACCTCCCATGACTTATGAGGTAGGAACTCTCCTTGATCAATAGCATACACCATCTTGGACTTTGAAGATCTATTGGTCCTTTTGATGAAGCTCTTAGTTCCCTTCTTTGAAGCCCTTGAGCATTGAGCACTCCCTTTCTTAATAAGAGATACTTGCAAACTCTTTTTCTCATTAATCTATGGTTCACCATACCCTTCATCTTCATTCCCTTCTTGATGGCTAGAAGATATTCTATCAATTCTCCTCAAAATGGTTCCCATGTTAGTCTTGAATTTCTGCATATCCCTTCCTAAAGTTTCTACAAAATCTTGGTGCTTATGGACCTTTACTTTGGGAAGAACTTCTTGCATTTCACTCACAAAAGCCTTAAAGAAGTCCTTGAACTTTTGAAGTTATTATCTAAGCTCTTGATTTATCTTCTTCTTAAAATCCATACCTAAAGAAACAAGAATTATATTCAAACAAAAAAGCACAAATATCCACAACAATGTTCCTTTCATTCAAAGAAAACACCAAGCTTCAACATATAAGTGTGGATACCTCCAAACCTTCACTTTGATACCAATTTGGTGTAGGGATGGCACCTCATTATACCCCAATAGGATCTAATCAACAACTGCTAAGAAGATCTAGCTTAGAAAATAAGAACAACATAATAAAATAGAGAAAACTCTTTCTTATATTAAGAAAATTCTCAAAATTACAAATAAATCACTACATCAAATATGAGGAGCCAAGCTTTACTCACAACTCTCCCAAGGATCTTAAAGACCACACTTGTCCCTTCTCAATCCTCAATTACTTACAATGGAGCCCAAGCTCAAGATAAGACACTTATAAGAGATTATCCTAACCTCTCTCAACTACTTGCCCTTGCCTTTCACTCAACTTCCTTGCATAAGCTCTCTTCTTGCACAAGGTCTCTTCCCTTAACTCTCATGAGCTCTTTCTCTTGCTCATGGTTAGGGTTTTATCCTTCAACACCAACAATGATGAATTACATCATTATTTATAAGCAATTGGAAGACAAGAAATCTATAAACCTTGCCATAACTTAACTTGAGATTCTTTAGATGATTCTCAAGTCTTCTCACCTTCTTCTCAATTGTTCCCATCTTTCTTTGACTATTTTCCGAATTGGAATGGATGTTTTCAGAAGTTTCCCCATCCATACAAGTTGTTTCTGACTTTTCCATACGTCTTTGTGAAAACCAAACTCTCTATTGGAACATCTATATTTTTTCTATGACCTCCCATCTGGTGCCAAGATGTCCTAGGTTTTGTTAGGATGTCCTACCCTAGATGTCACTTGCATAGTTGTGACGTCTCACCTAGAACGTCTCAATTTTTGGTGGGATGTCCCACCTATTAAGGCCAAATACAAAAATGCTTATTTTGATATCTGGAATATTCGGATGCCTTCAAACAAGTCCCCATAGATTTTGGAACCCCTTAAACTCATCAAAATGAGCCCAAAATACCCTAAAAATGCCAAAACATCTAGGAATCATCATCAACAAAATCAACACAAGAAGACACACATTAACAAGACACACTCATCTATGTCTTCTTCAATCCTAAAACCTATAAAACATTCATGTAGGGTAGAACAAGGGGATCAGAAGAGGTGTCCCTACACCAAGTACTTTTATAATAGTATATTTTATTTTATTTATATTTTTATGTTATTTATTTTTGGAATAATGTAATAATATAATCATGAGATGTTAAATAAATATTTGGGGCTTATTCTAATTATTATTTTATTTTGTATTTGAATCCATTTTTGGACATGAGACTCATTATAGTACTCTCTTGGTGACTTTGATCCATTGGTTAACCATTGAATCCTTTTATGAATACATGTTATCCAATTTCTAGAAAATATTTATTAATTCTTTATATTGCACAAATTCTACCTTTTGTTCTTATAAATACTTGGCAATGTTGGCTCTCTTGGCATTAACTATGCATCCATCTCTCTCTCTCTCTCTCTCTCTCTCTCTCTCTCTCTCTCNCTCTCATGCTTGTGCTTGTGGTTATGCTTGGCAAATATCTTGGAGGTTTTTAGATTTCAACTTATTCTTGCTTGATGAAGCTTGGATCTTAGCTGATCTCTCAAGATAGAGGAAACATTTTTTATTCCATTAATTTTGATAACTAGCTTACCTTTTTATACTTTCTTTCCTTTTATGATAGCTTGTATTGCTAATCTAATCATATTATGTTATCAATCTAACCCTACCCTAATGATATTTGCACTATATTTCACCATTTTCACATTTTTCACTCTTTTTTGCATCTTGCATCATCATCTTCTAGTGAAAATGGTGGAAATGGTGTTTTTAAATGTCACAACATGAGGTCACAATGGTGTTAAGGGTCATGATGAAAGTTACAACAGAATTCTTGCCTATTTTCTACTATGGCATGGTTAGGGAAACGTTTAATGGAAATGGTGGCATCAAATAATGGTGGCAAGTTCAAATTTCAGATATGTAAGGCATATTCAACATGTTAAAAAGCTTGGAAACAACTATTAGAATGAATTAAACATGATTTGCAACAAAGAAAACTCATATGGAGTCTGGTACTTCATGGTTGATCATCATGTTGCAAGCACATATCAGACCTAATTTTAGGATGGTGGTAAGGAGTTAGAGCCTAAGAAAAATATAGTGTTGATGATAGCCATAATGTAACCCAACAATTGGTCTAGACATGCATGAGGGTTCTACCCAACAATTATTCTTATCTTGCATGAAGGTTGGCCTTAATAGGTGAGGTATTACACTAAACAATCCTTAATCACTAGTTAAATGAGTACCCCGCCATATAATTCTTCCAAACATTTGATGATGGAAACCTCATGGTTAAATCCATGGGTAGGAAAATTATGGTTAATGATTAATGAGTGGCAAGGTACCCCTACGTCCAACCATATGAATCACAAGCGTTCACGTGCAATCCGATCAAATTTCACACACTATATTTACTAAGTACACTAGAGCTAAGCAGTGTGTGCATGTTGTTCATTCGTTGTCTTCCCAGTTCCACTTGTGAAATGCAATTGTATGGTTAAGTGTGACTGAGGTGTATGATTTTTATTGTTTTGTGTTTTTATGGAATTACTCACCTAGAATAAGAATAAAAGTAAGAGTGATTAAAAATAAAAGCAACTAATTGCTAAGAAAACTAAAGTCTAATCTAGCCTAACACAAGTAACTGTTCCCACTTCCCGGACACATCTTGAACTTTGTGCAAACACTACTGGACTGTCAAATGCTAATCATTTCTAAGCTACCAAGTGTCACACATATGCTCAAAGGGGTCATGTTTGTGTACCTTAATAAGTTGCTTGATTAATCAAAATTAATTACTACATAAATAACATTAATGTAAATTACATGAAATATAAATGCATAAGAAAGAAAATCTCAAGTGTTGCAAGGAATGGATCAAAGAGCTCGTCTTTATTGCCAACACAAGGGTGTGCTTAGGTACATCAATTCTTGAATAAAGATTCGTTCACACTTAGATCTTCTGCTGCGGGCACTTGGAAAATATTCTAACTTTTAAATGGACAAACTACAAGAGTTTTGCTACTTAATTGCTAAAAAATTCCTCCCAATTGTGCACCTAGGCATTGTATTTATAGACCTAGGAGTAACCCTGCGATATCGAATGTACGATATCGCATCTTGGGCCACGATATCGTGTACCCGATATCATGTATCTAATATCACGACCACCTCGATATCGGAGTGATGAAAAACACAATTTATCATACCCCCACGACTGAATGAAAACTCATCCTCAAGTATAGAAGAAGAGGGCCAAGTCCTTTACAAAATATAATAGGGGGTATAGACTTATTTAACTAACATGCAGAGTGACATAGAGAAAATAGACAAATACAGAAGTGCCTGAGCATATAATATTATAATGGAACACCAACGGATCCAAAAGACATCCAACCCCTCTTGGCAATAGAAGAATGAGGAAGAGGTAGAAGAGATCCAACAGTCATGAACAATCTCCCACGAGTGATAAGGTTGCATCCTACTTGGTGACAACAGTCCCGCTTCCTATCCAAAATTTCCACTACAATCACGACAAAACCAAGGATTAGTATATATAGTGCAATAGATAATGGTTGAGTACCTTGTCTCATCGACAATTTTATCTAGCCAGGTTGTGATTGTGATAGACTCGTTGCTCAATGTTGTTAGTGGAAAGACTAACAAATGGGTTAAATAAGAGAAGCGATCCATATAATTCAAAAATAGCTTAATACAAGGAGTATTGGAAGGAGGGTATTTACAATAATAAAAAGGGATTCATTTCAAATAGTTGTGAAGGTGCATACAATTGGATGACATGGATGGGGTAAATAAAAAGAATTTGATTGTAACAATGTCTAAGGGTAATTAATGTAACCAAACCAAAAGATATGCAAGTGGGTCCTCCCCAAAGCAGGCACAAGCCTTTTATGCCCTTTCATAACTTCAAACCAAGGAGTCTATGGGCACCATGGATGATTAATGGTTATGGAAAGTACAAAAACCCAAAAGTAACTGACTGAGAATCCCAACACATCCAACCAAAACATTAAATCAAAACATGAAACTGGTAGTGAGGTGAGGCATGAAAAGCATAGATGAATGACAGAGAGAGTGGAATGGAGTTCCTAATTATGGTCACATGTAGTCCCTTGTGGAATTTGTGATTAATTAACTTGGTAGGATCCTTTCTTAATCAAGATCAAAACCAACCACTTTCAATGACTTCGCATCAACATTCTAAGGCAAGTCCATCCCCTGAGACACAAGAATGCTCCCACAAAACAACTACCATTCCAAGTTGGAGTGAAGGTAGGAAGTGAGAAAGGGCCTTAGTTAGAGGAGACAAGACAAGTCTCATAACCAGTGCTTGTAGCCCTTTTATTTGGTCTAAGAGGTGTGCTTTGAATTCCCATGTTTTTTTTAATGGGAACCACACCATGCAAAGACCCATGCATTTTTTGCATTTATTTTTTCCAAGGGGTGTGCTTTGAATCCTCATCCTTTTTTTTTCTTGTGATGAGAACCATACCATGCAAGGACTTATTGGACTTCCTATTGTAAAATGACATGGAATGGCGAGGAGCTTACAGAAACACCCTTGCACATAGGAAAATAAAAAAGCATAAATAATATCACATCCCTTTGAAGCCACACCCTGTCCAAACCTTTGATTCCTTCTAGATTCTAAAAACTACACAAGTCACCAATTTATTAAAGTTACATTAATGAAGAAGAGACTACACACTTCCAAGACAAGGAAAACCATAAAGTATGTGGATGGGTGGATGATGTGGACTCACTACCTATTACATGAAAAGAAACCATGTCCCAATCATTAGTAACAACATTCAAAGTCAAAAACCAAACATCAACAATCAAATTACAAATGAAGCATATCACCATCGAGTAGTGCATTACCATTGTACCTACCACCTTATTAGCATAAAAAGTAGAGAAACACATCAAACACAAGCAAACATAACCATAAAAGAAAGTAAAAGAGTAAATAATAATTATTGAATATATTAACAATGATGTAAAGGAAAAACTAAGGGAAAACCAATATCCTTAAAAAAATACAAATATGTAAAACAAAGAAGATGAAAAAAAAAAGTTGTAAAACCAAAAATGTGTAAAACAAAAAGGTCAAAAACTGAGGAGCCACCAAAGGTGTTAGTATGGATGACCATCTCCCCCATGACTAAGTTGAAAGGAAGAGATTCGAAAGATTGTGTGTGGTTGTCTATCTAACGAGGTGTTTGTTGTGTTGGTTGGCTTGAGCTCATAGACAGGTTTTATTTATTGAATGTTGACTAGTTGTTTTTTATCTAGGCTATTAGGTTTATAGATGATCATGGCCCCAAATTGAAAAGTCTCATCAATAATGTAAGGTCCTTTCCATAATATTTGGAATTTGGTTCATTAGGGTACATATGTAGGATTTCAATAAAGAACCTTGTCTCCTAGTTAAAACTTTACTTTTCTTATTCTGACTTCATGGCGTTTCTTATTGAATGCCTTAGGCATCTCATTGGATGATAGGGCCATTAACCGATTGTTGTCTAGCAAGCTGAGACTCATTAATCATTCTTTCTGTGCTAGACTTGGATCTAGGTCAAGGTCATAGGCTATAAAGAGTGTACGGAGCTCAGATTGTGATGAGATGTGATATGCACAAGCCGCGATATCTCATCCCCTGCGATATCGCGTCGTCCCCTGCGATATTGCGTCGTCCCCTGCGATATCGCGTATGCGATATCGTGGTCCGCCGCCAAATCTATAAATAAGAGGTGGCACTCCCCTCATTTGTAATCATAGGTGTAAAGTAGTGAAGCTCTGGTAGATTGATCACCCCAAAGATAGAATATTTTCCATGTGCCTGCAGTAGGAGTCCCCCAAGTGAACGGTTCTTTATTCAAGCAGCTTTGCACCTGAACGCAAGTTATGTACGGCAATNGATGCGTTACATGTGGTAATCCCAGTAACGATTAGCGTTTGGTAGCCACAGTTGCACAGTTCAGGGTGTGTACGACAAGTGGGAATGGATGCTGACGCTAGGACTTAGTGCTGTAGTTAGAGTTAGTTTTAGTCTCTCAACCCTTCACCCTTAAGCATAGGAGATAAACCAAAAAACACCCAAAAAATCATATACCTCGGACTTACTTAACCATACACCGTGACAACAACAAGTAAGTCTGGGAAGACAACGATTAATTAACCATAAGTGTTCCTTGCGGCGTTTAGGCATTTAGTCTGCGGAGTTCGACCAGATCATGCATGCTACGCTCGTTTCGTATGGTTGAGTGTAGGGGTACCTCACCACTCATCATTGGCGTCGTTGCCAGGAACTAAGTGTTTGTATGCCAATTAGAACATTAGGAAATCTTTCACATCATTGTGAGCCTTAATGAACCTTTGGGTTAATTAGTTAAATAAGAACATATATAACGGTGAATAGCACACCAATAAAATGGCTTCTTCTCATAAAGTTAACTCACCTAAGGATAACACAGAAGACATTCAGCGACATACACATAACCTAAATCAGCCAAGTCCTCAGCAATCTAAGGTGACATATACTCATCCCGATGAGTATGTGCCTGATTTTACTTTTATTCTCCATCAAGACAAACAACTGCGGTGGAGAGATTTGTAAGGTAACATTGTGTTACCCCTAGATCGATCAGTCCCTAACATGCTTTTCCATGCCTTAGCATAGATTAGCATGCAAGAACTATTTGCGGAATATGTTATGGATGACTTTGACACAAGGGATTATCATCCCACAGCTACCCAATGTATTCAGGACGAAAGGCAGGAGAGCCAACATTCATTGTTGAAGGGCAAGGTCCCCCATGTCCTTAGTGAAATAGGAGATGAGAAACCCCTCACAATGGGTTTCTTAGAAAATGATGTTCCTCCTCCTCACAATGGTGAAGAGGTTAGGCATAAGGGCCTTTGATCAACTCTACATGCTACGGGCTCTGATCCCCATGAACACCAACTATTCATGGCAAGAACAACCACTCACACTAAGGACAGACACTTAGATCGTTACAACGATCGAGGTCAAAGTAGCTAAAGAGAAGGTAAGAAACATCGCCATGGTGATGGGTCCCCTTCCTCTTCTCCTTCATCTCATCATTCACACTCTCCTTCCACATCTGGGTGCAACCATCATGAGCACAATGGAGAGGGTAAAAGTAAAGAAGATGAAAGAGCTCGACAAGAAGGTTAGGAGTTAGGACAAGGGCAAGGATGTAGGGAGAGTAGGGAACCACCATGAAGACCTCACAGACCTCATGATAGAGATGATCATGACGAACCCCTACTCGCAACCCAAAGCATGCTAGACATCATAGAGGTAGTTAGGATCCCCACAAGGCATCTAAAAGACAGCAGGATCAAGCGTTTGGACATAAATAATATCCCACGTTTTGAAGGGGGATACAATGATGATCCTCAACACCATTTACAAGCATTCCACGATGCCTGTACCTTGCAAAATATCAACAATGAGTGGCAGAAGCTTAAGTTGTTCCCAAGGACACTCACCAATGAAGCAGAGAGCTAGTACCGGTCCTTAGAACTAGAAACCATCAAGAGGTGGAGTACGATGCTTGAATTGTTCACCAACAAATATCAAACGTACTCCAGAGTGTCCAATTTGCTTAAGCAGATCCAAGGCTGGAAACAAGGTGCTTATGAACCCTTGGATGCTGCCATGACCTGTTACTACATACTGCTACATCGTTGCCCGGGCCATGGATACGCTAAACGGGATCAACGTCACCACATCGTGGATGGGCTAAGGAATGAAACGAGAAGAACTCTTGGGACTTATGCCCAAGGGAGACTTTCCCAACTGAGAACCCATGAAGTTGAAAGTTTGTTGGAACAAGTAGCACAAGAAGAGGGTGAGCTACGTAAGAGGGAAAGTGTGGAATAATACAACCGCGATCCCTCCCTTCACAAGAAGGGAGTGAAATTCTGCAATGAGGAGGATGAGTCACCACTCGAAGAGTTGGTGAATCGAAAAACCTTACTGATCCAAAAGTTAACAACCGAGGTATCGGCTAAGGTAGACCAAATGTGGCATTCCTTAGACTCACGAATAGAAATAGTCTTAAAAATCGTAGAAGAGTCTAAGGTAGAACAAGGTAGTGACAAAGGCAAAACCAAGCAGAGAAACTTAAGCCCTGCACATAACAAGGGTAAGGGAAAAATTTCTATCTCCGATGAGGCTGTGAATTCTGAGTCAGACGATGATAGTGGATGTGAGGTTTGCTACTATGACCATCCTAAGGGATGTTGCCCAATTATCTCACATCTGCAGGAGTCTAGGGTGTATGCGTTAAATCCAAGACTTAATCAATGGCAAACACCCCGAAGGTTACCTTCTCCACAAGGTAACCCAAGGCAGTTCCACCAACCCTTGACATATTACCCAAGTGGAATGCCTCCACAGCCCATTGGACAACACCAGCAGTGGCAATACCCATAGGAATGGGGGATGCCATTGCCAACACATCAATACCCTTACTGGCAACCCGATCCTTACGATTACTATGTGCAACAGCCAGTTTCTCCAGGTGACTCTATGGGTTACACTACTCCTCACCGTCACTACCAAGTTTGGGAGTACTTCAGGAGGACTCCTTCTCCTCTGGGAGATATCTCACATTCAGTCCATCCTCTAACTCCGCCTGCACCTCTTCCACCTATAGTTCCCATACAACCTATTCCAACAATGCAGGGGAAATTACCTACCCAACCGCAACAACGTAACGCCATGAGAGATGTAAATATTCAGCATGTAAATATCCAACCGGGTGCTAGTTCTGACAATTGTACAAAGAAGAGATTCTTTTTCAAAACTAGGAGCCCAGACAAACTCTCACAACAACAAGTGGTTGGGTACATGTATAGTCCTCTAACCACTAACGCTTCGGAGAACCCTTCAGTCCAACAGAGCATAACGCATACGGTTATGTTAACACATACTATAACTAACTGGATCAAGGTAGGCCAACTTCCCAGGAAACTAACTGACCCTGGGAATCCCTTTATTTATTTGTAGATCGCTGGAAATGCACCACATCGGGTTCTTCTTGACTCAGGTTCTGGAGTCAACTTAATTTCGCAAAAGATGTATCACGCCTGGAACCTACCACAACTTAAGAAGAATAACATACAACTAGAGCTGGCAGACCAGTCCATCACCATTCCCTTAGGACTGGTGGAGGATGTTATTACCACTGTATGTGGTTGGTCCTACCCAGCTGACTTTCTGGTGATCGAAGTTAACAATAACGAAGGGGACTTCCCAATTATAATGGGAAGGGCATGGCTAAGCACAGTGGACGCATGCCTTAGGATCCATCGAGAAGAGGATCCATCTCTAAGATAAACATATGTGGAAAGATCGAGAAGAGGATAGTTCCATGCATTACATACAGTGATTCATCGAGTGATGACATGGAGGAAATGTCTCCATGTAACAGGTGTGCCCAAGAAACTCTGCAACAAAGATGCCTGTATGTAGCAACCACACAAGAAGTAGTAGACACCCCATGGTTGACAGCTACTCGTAGGAGCAGAAAAATATGCATGGAACGAACTGAGGAAACTCATGCTAACAATGAAGGCATAGACACATTGGAACGTGAGCATCGCCAACTTCCATCTCTCAACTTAAGATCATCAATTGGGAGAAGTTGGGCACTTCTTAGAAATTCAAATAGACGCTCATTATTTCAGATCTCTCCCTTACAACTCAGTCATGGGGGAGATGGCCACCTATGCTAATCATATGGGGCCCTCAGTTCTTTTTCAGTTTTTGTTTTACACATTTTTGTTTTACACATTTTTGTTTTACATGTTTTTTTTTTACAAATTTCTTTAACTTTTGCTATTTTTGTTTTACAAATTTCTTTAACTTTTTCTGTTTTTGTTTTACATCATTGTTATAATTTTTCCATTTTTTGTGTGCGTGTGTGTCTGCCATCCACCATGTAAGTTCGTCACCCAATAAGTGTTCAGACTGATGGTATGAACTGTTTTTCATTAATTGCTAATGTTTGGTTTTTACCTTTAAGTTACAATGTTGATACTAAGGTATGTTTCTTTTGATATGGCAGGCAATGAGATCACTTCATTCATCCATCCACCAATTTCTATGGTTTCTCTTGGCTTGGAAATGTACAGTCCCCTTCCAATAAGAACTTTAACGAATCGGTGACTGGTTATTTTTCAAACTAAGGAAGGACTCAAGGATTGCAAAGGGTGTGACTTCAAGGGAACTTGATGCTTTTGTGTTGGTCATTCTCTTGGGTGCTTAGATGTTTCTTCTTGAGTTTTCTTACCATTCTGATGTTACCTAATTATCAGAAGCTGAGACAATAAAAATAAGAAGTCTTTGCATGGTGTGGTCCCCACGCATAAAAACACAAAAAAAAACCAAAGTGAGGATTCAAAGCACACCCCTTAGACGGAATAACTTTGGGCTACAAGCACTGGTTATGGAACCAAAGTGTTCCCTCTAACTAAGGCCCTTCTCGCTTCCCATTGCCTCCTTTGTTTCGTCGAAATGGTGGTGGCTCTTTGATGATGCATCCTCGTTATCCAAGTGGATGGTTTAACCAAATGCATTGATGTGAAGTCACTGGAAGTGGTTGGTTTGAGCCTGGAGTTGGAATGAGATTTGCCAAGTCACATTAACCATAAAACATACAAGGGGCTTTACACCACCTTGTCCTTGGGATTCCATTCCATCCTCTTCTTTCCATCCTTCTCTCCATTGTTCACCTCATTTCCGGTGTATCATTAGTGTACATATTTTGGTTGATGCATTGTTTTCTTTTCAGTAAATTCTTGCAGTTAAGACTTTAACTTTTGTTCCAAAAGACATTCCCAGAGCCTATGGACTCTTTGAATGTGGGTTTGTCAGGGCATTCACAGCATGAGCCTGCTTTGGGGAGGACCCACTGGCATTCCTATTTGGAGCATTAGTTAACTTCTTTTCCTTAACATTTTGCAATTAAATTTAATTTTGTTCATTTCCATCTTGACATCCACTTCATTGATGCCATAGTTGTCCCTTTTTACCTATCCTTCTTGCTCCTTTTCTTTCTCCATTCTAACGCTACCGAAGGTTCGCGATTAGTCATGGGGGTACAGGGCCTGATTTTTCGATTTTTCTCCTAAGCCCCAAATTTTTTTGTTTCTCTTCCTAACCCCTACACCTTCGGTAGTCATCATCTACATCTTTCCAGGTCCATATCAGCCATACCACAACTCAGCCAATGGACTTACACCGAAGCAAGGTATAATCACATTTAAATTCAATTACCCTTGCTAATATATGATTGTGTTGTGTGTGCAAATGGCAATCATACAACAACAGAATGATCTAGAGCAAACACTTGGAATGGAGCAGCTATGCAAGGAGCAAGAATTGATGACGCGCTTACGGATGGACAACGGAAGGCGCAATCTAGGCATTGGCAGTAGCAAGACTCTTCTCTCTTCTTCTCTTCTCTTCTCTCTCCTCTTTTCTCGCAGCTACCAACTGTGGCCTGATGTCATTGTAATAAGGTGTTCACCCTTGTTCTCATGAACACCAGTTTTATCAAGTCTTGTAATAATGATCTGTTTACATGTCATCCCATTAGTTCCATTCCCCTTAATAATCCCATACCTACCCAATATTATTGTAAGGAACTTGAGGACGAGTTTTCATTCAGTCATGGGGGTATGATGAGACGCGATATGCACAAGCTATGATATCGCGTACGCGCGACTGCTGCGATATCGCATCCCCTACGATATCACGTACGCGATATCCCGTCGTCCCCTGCAATATCGCGTACGCGATATCGCGGTCCGCTGTCAAATCTATAAATAAGAGGCAGCACTCCCCTCATTTGTAATCATAGGCATAAAGTAGAGAAGCTCTGGTGGATTGATCACCCCAGAGATAGAATATTTTCCATGTGCCTGCAGTAGGAGTCCCCCAAGTGAACGGTTCTTTATTCAAGCAGCTTTGTACCTGAACGCAAGTTGTGTACGGCAATAAAGACAAGCTTTGTGGATAAACCTTGCAGTACATGGATAGGTTTATTTAATGTTATTTATTGCTTTCCTAGTAACGCGGCATGAGTACGACTTGGTTACGAGCATTGACAAATGTGTACGGCTAGACAAGGAATCGACTACTCATTGCGATTAGATTCTCTCACCCTTACCTTCTAGAACATGGGACAAGTACGACTTGATTACAAGCATCTACGGATGTGTACGACTAGTCAAGGAATCGGCTGCTTGTCACACTTAGGCTAGTTAGGTGCCTTAGTACGACCGCTTCGAGCACGTGCATTACGTGTGGTAATCCCAGTAACAATTAGCGTTTAGTAGCCACAGTTGCACAGTTCAGGGTGTGTATGGCAAGTGGGAACAGATGCTGACGCTAGGACTTAGTGCTGTAGTTAGAGTTAGTTTTAGTCTCTCAACCCTTCACCCTTTAGCATAGGAGATAAACCAGAAAACACCCAAAAAATCATATACCTCAGACTTACTTAACCATACACCGTGAGAACAACAAGTAAGTCTGGGAAGACAACGATTAATTAACCCCAAGTGTTCCTTGCAGCGTTTAGGCATTTAGTCTGCAGAGTTCGACCAGATCGTGCGTGCTACGCTCGTTTCGTATGGTTGAGTTTAGGGGTACCTTGCCACTCATCAGATTGGATGGGCAATGTTGGTAATTTTCCATACACAAGCTCATAGGGAGAATAACCTATGGGAAGCTTCCATGTGGAGTGATAGGCCCAAAGGGCATCATTTTAATTTAGTGTTCCAATCCTTTCTGTACTTGCTAATGGTATGTGTTAAAATTTTTGTAATCTCTCGATTAGTAACTTCAGCTTGACCATTGGATTTAGGGTGATATGGTGTTGTGAATTTATGTTCAACCCCCAAGCATTGCATCAACTTCCAGAAAGTGCCACTTATAAAATGAGTTCCATTATCAAAAATTAACACACGAGGTACACTAAACCTATTTACGATGTTTTATTGTACAAACCAAGTAGCAGTGGTGGATGTACAGTCAGTGATAGCTACTGCTTCTACCCACTTAGTACAATAGTCAACTACAACTATTATATATGTCTTTCCATTTGATAAATGTGTGATAGGACCCATAAATTCAATGCCCCAAATATCGAATAGTTTGGGAGGTTGTATCCATTGTTGTGACCCCTCCATTCAAGCTATCATTCCATCATCCCTCTAGCAATGATCACAAGCACGGACAAATTGATGTGCATCCTTGAAGATTGTTGACCAATAATACCCTACCATGAGGATTTTTATGGACATGCATCTCCCAGCATAATGGCACCCACAAGGACCTTCATGAGCATCCTGAAGAATGTGAATTTGATCCATATCAAGGACACACCAATGTACTAGGCCATTGGGGAAAACCTTGTAAAGGTTTTCATTAATCTCCATGAAATATTTAACCCAGTGAAGAAACGGTTATTTCTTTTTAGTGTCCAGCCCTTGCATCAATTCTTGCTTGAGTAGATAAGTGAGGATGGTGTTATACCATTTTGGTTCATCTGGCATTTGTGCATTGATAGCCCCTGCAAGGAGAGATTCATCAGGGAATTGATCAGATAAAGGGCTTTCTTTCTCCTTGTCATCCCATCTTAGTCACGATAAGTGATCCACAACCACATTCTCCACATCTTTACGATCTACCATTGTGAGATCGAATTCCTACCAAATCACAAGCCACCGTATGACATAGGGGATCACCATTGATTTATTCATTAGAAATGTGATGGTGCTATGATCTGTGTGCACAAACACTTTATAGCCAAGCACATAGTGCCTAAACTTCTCTAAAGAAAACACCGCTACCATCAACTCTTTTTTTGTGGTTGTGTAGTTTAGTTGTACATTTGCAATGCTTCAGCTTGTGCAGTGAATGTAATATGGATGCTTTTGATCATCCATCTACGTAAGCACTACCCCCAAAGCATAATTTGATGCATTAGTCATCACATGAAATGGTCTAGACCAATCTGGTGCTTGAAGAATGGGAGTTTCAACAATCTTTTTTTTTTAACTGTTGAAATGCTAATTCACATGTAGGGGTCCAAACGAATGATGCATCCTTCTTCATCAATTCTACCAATGGCTTGGCAATTTTAGAAAAATTCTCGATGAATTGCTGGTAGTAGCCAATATGACTAAGAAATGACCGAACTTCTTTGACTATTTCAGGTTGACAGGTTATTCCCTGAATATTTTTTTAGGGTCCACCTCAATTCCTATTTTTGAAATGCGATGCCCCAATACTATGCCTTCCTAGACTATAAGATGGCTCTTTTGCCAATTGAGCCAAAGGTTTGTTTCAACACATCTTTTCAACACCTACTCAAGATGGTCTAGGGCTTGCTCAAATGTAGCACCGTAGGTAGAAAAATCATCCATAAAAACCTCTACCTTGCTACCAATTTGCTATTAAAAAAATGTTGAGAACTAATTGTTGAAATGTGACTAGGGCATTGCATAGACCAAATGGCATCTGTCGGTAGGCAAAAGTCCCTCAAGGACCTGTGAAAGTTATCTTTGCCTGGTCCTCTGGTGCAATCCGAATTTGGTTATAACCACTATAACCATCAAGAAAGCTATAATAGCTATGCCCTGAAATGGTGTCCAACACTTGGTCAACGAAAGGCAACGGAAAATAATCCTTGAAAGTTACCATGTTAAGTAGTTGAAAGTCAATGCACACCCGCCATTTGCCTCCTTTCTTTGATATGATCATGAGTAGACTAACCCACTCACTATCTGCAACAAGATAGATGAATCCTACTTTGAGGAGTTGTTCAATCTCCTCTTTGACAATTTGTTTTAACTTGGGATTCAAACATCACTGCAGTTGTTGTTTCGACTTGATGGCAGGGTCAGTGTATATTCGGTGCTAGCATATTCTTGGATCTATCCCAGTGAGTTCAGAATATGACCAAGCGAAGGCTGATGACCATTTTTCCACAACTTTTATTAATTTTCTCTTTTGTTCTGCAGCAAGCTTGGCATTAATAATAACTAGCCTTCCATTTCTCAAAAATATGTACTCCATTCAAGTCAGTAGCATTTTAAATTCAAGAGGCTCTTATTTAAAATTATTAGAAATTTCTAGCTCATCCCAATTGACATCATCATTTGCTCCTTCAGAGAGCTGGTGATGAACTTGCTCGAGTTCATCCATACTTGCAACGTACTCGTACATGAGGCCCTCAATTAGTTTCATGCATAATGTACTACTACTAATATCAACTGTCAGCCACTAGGTGTCTTCTTGTTTTGTGGCTACTACTTATAGATATCTCTGGATATCAGCTTCTAGTGCACACTCCTTACATGTAGAAATAGATGTTTGCTTTACTGCCCATAACTTCTACACACAATGGCATCCTAAATTTTTGTATGTGATACATGAAACTCTCTTCTTCTCAATCTTTCCAAACTCATTTTCTTTTGATATTTCCAAGGAAAGATCTCTAATGCCCATTTTAGCATCCACAGTCCTTAGCCATGCCCTTCCCATAATAATTGGAAAGTCCCCCTTGTAGTTCTCCACTTTGATTACTAGGAAATCAACAAGATATGACCACCCACAAATGATGGTGACGATGTCCTCAACCAACCCAAATGGAACAACGATGGACTAGTCTACCAATTCTAGCCGGATGTTGCTCTTCTTCAAAGGAGGAAGGTTTCACATTATGTACATCTCATACAAGATCAGATTAACACTGGAACTAGAGTCAAGAAAGGCCTTACAAGGTTCATTCTAAGCAATTTACAAGTAAACTAGGGGACTCCCAGGATTAGCTAATTTTCTGGGCAGGTTACCAGCTTGAATCCAATCAGATACAACATGTGTCAACAATATAGTATGGATTCAAGAAGGATTTTGGTTTAAAGGGGACTCTGATAAAGAGGAAACATAGGAAGGTGGAGGAGCAGGATTACCAACCATTGATGTGTCCAAGGGCTTTGATGAACTGTAAGGTCAAAAGAAGGATATTTTCTTTGTTCGTGGTTCTAACTTGCTAGATGGGTTAATCAATTGTATGTTAATTGCCCTCGTAGCATTCCTTTGTTGTGGTTGTGTAGGAAATTCACCCTACATGGATGGAGCAGGTGGTAGTTGTGCAAGACGTGGAGGAGTAGGTGCAAGAATAGGAGGTACATGAGGGTAGTAGGTGGCATCCCTCCTTGGATAGGGCAATTGGTATGTTTCAAGAGGGTAGTGGTGAGATTGGTAAGCAGCAATATGACTAGAGGGGTTCATTAGAGATGAAGGTTGCTGAACATAGTAATCGTAGGGATTTGGTTGCTAGTAAGGGTATTGCTATCTTGGAGGTGGCAATGCCCACGATTGTGGTTGCTGCCACTGTTGGTATAGTTCATAGGATTGTAGAGGAGTTTCACTTGGATAGTACTATTGCAGTTGGTGGAACTGTTGAGGATTGCCTTGTGGATAAGGCAATCTTTTGGGCATTTGCATTTGTGCAAGTTGTGAATATAAGGCATACACCCCAGATTCCTGTAAGTGTGATATAATTGGACAACATCCCTTAGGATGTTCATATTGGCAAACGTCACACCCACCATCATCATTTGAATCACTATCCGTAGTCATCTCTATTGTATCCATTTTACCTTTACCCTTAGATTTGGTACATTCAACTTCCTTACGTCTCTAACGCTCTCGCTCACCACCTTACTCCTTGGACTCTTTAGTAATTTTTAAAACAACTTGAAACCTATTATCCATGGAGTTCCATAATTAATCAACCTTAGCTGTGATTTCTGATTGCAATTTTTGGAATGGTAAGGTTTTATGATTTACCACCTCATCTTTGGCGAGTTCATCCTCACTATCACAAAATCGAACCTCCTTTTTCTAAATAGAAGGTCCCTATTGTATTCTTCTACACTTTCACGTTTTCTTAGCTCTCCCTCCTTCTTGGCTACCTACTCAATTAGTTTTTGGATCCAATAGGTGCTTAACTTTGTTAATCTCCCTTGGGTGTAGACGCCAAGGATTTTCCTGGTTTCAGACCGCAACCCATCTATGATATGGCAAAGCTGATCAAGTTGAGAGTATCCATGGCTGGGACACCTATGTAATAGAGAGTAGTATCGGCCAATAGTACCATCCAGGGGCTCATGATTCCCTTGTTTTCACCCTTGAATTTGTTTTCTTAGATCAGATACTTGGGAGTACGTTTGATATTTTTCATTGAATAGTTCCAACATCATACTCCATCGTTGATTGATTTTGGTTCTAAAGATCGATACCAGCTTTTTTCTTTCTTTATAAGTGTCCTTGGAAATAATTTCAGCTTTTTCCAATCATTTTTAATACTCTGCAAGGCACATGCATCTTAAAAGGCCTAGAGATGATTTTGCGAATCAGCATCATATCCTCCCTCGAATCGAGGAATATTGTTCATATCAAGCCTCTTTATTCTATTGTCCTTCACATGCCTGGTTGAAATTCGCACAACCTTTGCAATATTTAACATGCTTCAAGTAGTAAGTAGAGGTTCATCAAGGCCATGATGGTGGTGCCTAGAATGTTCCCTACTAGCCCTTCTTTCTTGATGCTAGGCCTCTTTGGATTTTCCATGTCTTTGGTCATGACTATCTTGATGGTCCCTTCTATTATTCTGGTCCCATCGATCACCCCCATCATGGTTATTTCGTCTATGGCCATGATCTAAACCCAATGAAGAAGACGATGATGATAATGGGGAAGAAGAAGGGGAACTTGCTCCGTGCTGATGCCTGTCATCCTTCCTTTGATGCTTGCAACCATGATCATGATCATGATCTCCTTTGTCCCCCTTTTCTTGACTTGCTTCTCCAGATCCGTTTTTGTCATTGGATCTGTTCTGACCAGAACCTAGATTATGGATTGTAGATTATACATTCTAGTTGAGGGCTCCCTCAACAAAGTCAAAGAGAGTAGAATCAATAAAGAAATGGTCACCTTCATCAATTGGGCCAAGCGGAGGTGGAAAAATGTTTGACCCCTTGCCCTTCACAAGCTCTTGTTGGTGCTCTAGTTGACAATTCCTTAATCTTTGCACTTCAGTGGGGTGATAATCCCTTAAGTCAGGATCTCGCATCTCATATTCTCCATGGAGATGTTGAAGCTTGTGTCATGCGAGCATTAGTTGGAGCATTGCTAGAACATATTGGTCAAGTGGCAACACAATGTTGCCTTCCATATCGCGCCACCGCATCAGTTCATCTTGATGTAAGATGAAGGTAAAGTTTGGTACATACTCATCAAGATGAGCATATACCACCTGGTACTATTAAGGCACCTGAACTACCTTGGATAGAGATGGGCTCCTGTGAGAAGAAGAAATTTTATGTTAATAAATAGTGTGCAGTTGAGATTTAATTTATGATAGTAATAATAATAATAATTTTTATTTTCGTAGGATTTAACTCTTTCGGTTTGAACAATGAGGTTACTAAATTTTACTAGGCTTAGATAGCGCATGAAGAATTATAGTCCCTGATAACGACGCCAATGATGAGCGGTAAGGTACCCCTATGCCCAACCATACGAATCACAAGCGTTCATGTGCAATCCAGTTGAATTTCGCAAACTATAATTATTAAGTACACTAGAGCTAAGCAGTGTGTGCATATTGTTCGTTCATTGTCTTCCCAGTTCCACTTGTGGACTGCAATTGTATGGTTAAGTGTGACCAAGGCATATGATTTTTATTGTTTTGTGTTTTTATGGAATTACTCACCTAGAACAAGAATAAAACTAAGAGTGATTAAAATAAAAGCGATTAATTACTAAGGAAACTAAAGTCTAATCTAGCCTAACACAAGTAACTATTCCCACTTTCTAGACACATCCTAAACTTTGTGCAAACATTGCTAGGCTATCAAATGCTAATCATTTCTAACCTATCAAGTGTCACACATATGCTCGAAGGGGTCATGCTTGTGCATCTTAGTAAGTTGCTTGATTAATTAAAATTAATTACTACATAAATAACAGTAATGTAAATTGCATGAAATATAAATGCATTAGAAAGAAAATCTCAAGTGCTGTAAGGAATGGATCAAAAAGCTCATCTTTATTGCCAAAACAATGATGTGCTTAGGTATATCAATGCTTGAATAAAGATTTGTTCACACTTAGATCTCTTGCTACGGGCACTTGGAAAATATTCTAACTTTCAAATGGACAAACTGCAAGAGTTTCGCTACTTGACTACTAAAAACTTCCTCCCAATTGTGTGCCTAGGCATTATATTTATAGACCCAAGAGTAACCTTGCAGTATCGAATGTACAATATTGCATCTTGGGCCGCGATATCCCGTACCCAATATCGGAGTGATAAAAAACATGATTTATTAATGATAGATTAACATGTTAACGATAATGTTAATAATTTTGTTAATGGTTATGCTTTGATTAAGGATTTAGTTAATGAGTAATTGTTATTGGATCCAATAGTATGTTTTGCAACATGGACCACACCTTCCAACTTGTTCCAAGTGGCACTAAGGTGATTTCCTCTACTATGAATGTGTTCTAATCCTTCTTACATGTTTTTCATGCAAATCTTGGTTAGGAGGTTTGGATGCAGGTTCCTAGTGGTGGAGCAAGTGCTAAATCATAATGCTCTATAGGAGTTTTGTATCTTAGAGCCATGTTATGGATTTGTAAAAATGGCTCATTTGGTTATCTTATGTATCCCTTGTAACTTGTATTGCAAGGAATTGTACTTATATTGTTGGCATAACATTGCATGAATTTTGTTAAGTGATGTATTTTCAATGGGTTGCTCAAGTATGCTAATTTGTTATTAAATTTCATACCTGGTGATTTAATATTATCCAATGGTTTAATTCTAGATTTTAAGTTTTGCATATGGAATATATAGAATTTAATCATGCCTTTTAAGTAATTTTATAGACTTATCTATTTTTATAAATTTATCTATGGTTAATTTCAAGCTTTGACAGTTTGATATCGAAGCATGGTGTTAGATTACCAATCAAAGTTTTCTTTACGTTTTATACGTGGCATGTAAAGAAGACAATGGAAAAAGGGAGCTTGTAAAGAAAAGTACCAGGTTCATGAGGTATGGTAGTAATTTTTGGGGATGCTCCCAAACATTATTTTGGATGTCTATGTTGTAAGATGCATTTTTATAAGTCATTTTTGCCAAATTGGTGGATTTATGGAATAAAAGCTATTTTGCAAGCAAGTGTATTTTTTGATAATGAGTTACATTTCTGGAATTTTGGAATGGATTTTATGGCATGAGAAAAACATGCTTTTTGAAGAAAAACTTTTATTTCCAAATGGTGAAAATTATAGTATATAATACGGGGATCCTAAAGGCCAAAGAAAAATCTAAGTTGTTGGAACAAATATTAGATATGAAAATTAAGTTCATGAAATTTGGGTTTATGCATGATTGTAAAGGATGTTGGAATTTGAAAAAATTGAAATATAGGTACATCTCAAGATATATTTTGTAATTAAAACTTTATAACTCAACATTGCCCACAGTAATCAAATCCATAACTTAGAGATTCTAAATCTTGAGGCTACCACCTCATTGTTAATGATCACAAAGCATGATATTGGATTGGACACAGATTGCTTAACTTTGGAGTTTCACAAGATACTTTGAACTAAGAAGTGTTGTGTTTCAAGGTTCAGCGATTAAAGTATTGTCTAATTTTTTAAATTCCATAGTAAGATCGACAATTCTGAATTTTAAACTAAATTATCTTCCAATTTTGTCTTCCAATAGGCAAGGACCAACCTATAAAATGCAACAGAAGGGTGAACAAATTTTTCTCAAATCCGTGACCCGGGGTCTCCAGTTTCGCTGGCGTATTGCCCCCAAAATATCACTTCTGGAGTCCATTCGCGCGAACGATCTTGCAGCGAGAACGGGGAAAATTCTTGCGGAAATTTTACAGGAGGCACTGAAAGTAAGATCAGAGCAAAGGATACAGCGAAAGTAAGATCAGAACAGAGGATACAGCGATCCGTTAGGGCGAATTGTAACAGCAGGCGAGGCAAGCTAGGGCTTGCAAAATGTATAACGGCATTGGTCTACAAACCCCCAGGGGTTCCGGCACCAATGGATACATTCAGACAAACAAATTCTTCGTGAAATCGAAGCCTCTAAGGACGGAGACGAAGGAGTTTCAGCAAGGCCAGGGCGCCGGTGGTGTCACCAAGAAGGCCAATTCGGAGATTCTCGAGCATGATCGAAAACGCCAGATCGAGCTCAAGCTCGCGGTTCTGGAGAACACTTTGGCCGAGCAGGGCTACTCCGATGCGGAAATCGCTGAGAAAATCGAGGAGACGAGGCTTGTCCTTCAGGCTTCCGCCGCCGAGGATTCAGCGGCCCAGGATGCTGTGGAGGATTCCAAGAAGTTAGTATTTTATTTTCAAACCCTAGATGCGTTCGTATGATTTCTTTACCTTGTGCAAAGGTTGGCTGCGTGGTGGATGTTTGCCGAAGTTGCGGTGTTTATATCGAATTGAGTTTGACATCGTATTCTCCATGTGTTTGTTTCGATTGTTAGGGTTTCCTTGTGTGATCGTTTTCTTTTTACTTTTTGTTTCGTGTTTCTAGATTTAAGGTTTTTTAAAAACCGTTTGTTCTTTTTCTGTATTTTTTTCTAATTTGTCTGTGTTCGTGTTTATGAATCCGCATTTAAAAAAATTAAAAAAATGTTATTTGATTTGGTTTTATTCTCGTCTGTGTTTCAGAATATGTAGATCGCTTTCTTCTTGAACTTGTGTTTTAAGTGATCACTCGGAGCCTCAATATCAATTATTAAATTCTGATGTATTATCACGTCAGTTTTATAATTATTATGTTTTCGTGTTCATGGATCCCTCTTTGAAAAAAATTAATAATGTTAGTTGATTTGGTTTTATTCATGTCCCTGTGGTTCTGAATATGAAAGTTCGTTTTCCTATTGAATTTTTTTGTGTTTAAGACTTTAAGTCATCACTTAGTTCCTCAATATTCAATTATTAAAAGCTGGTGTATTGTCACTGCAATTTGATACTTTTGATTAAATTTAGACTTTTTTTTGAGGTTGGGGGGATATGCGATTTATAGGCTTTGAACTGCCCGTGCTGTAAATTTAGACGTTTGAAACTAACTTGTTCTGAGAATTTCTGCTTCGTAGAAAAATGGAACCAGAGTTTGTTCTTTCTTTAAGTATAGGCTGTCTGCAGTATTGAAACTTATACTATGGTTTTGTTCTGTGTAGGATACCCGAGACCCAGACTCATCAAATTGCAGCGAGAAAGGAAAAACAGCTAGAGACATTTAAAGCAGCTCTGGGACTCGGAGACATCAAAGAGGGAGAAGCTTTCGATAGGGAACTTCAAGAACAAAGAAAGCAAGAAAGAATTCTAGCCAGGGAAGAAAGAGAGAGACAACGACGAGAAAAAGAGAAAGAGGAGAGGGAGAAAGAGAGGCAAAAGGAAAAAGAGCTGAAAAAGGCTGAGAGAGCAGAGCGAAAGCAGAAGGAGAGAGAGGAAGAGGAGAAAATGAAGCTTAAGAAGGAAGAGGCTAAAAAGAAAAAGAAAGAAGAAAGGGCCGAGGCGGAGGCAAGAAAAAAAGACAATAAAAAGAAAATTGCAAATAAGTCTTCAAAATATGAAAGTGACAGCCAGAGTGACAAGGAACGTGACAAAAAAAGAGCAAGGAAGAGATCGAAATATCAAGGTGACAGTGAGAGTGACAGGGACCATGACAGGAGAAGAGCAAAAAAGAGATCAAAAATTGAAAGTGACAGTGAGAGCGAAAGCTCATCATCAGGTGGGAGTTATAGCTCCAGTGGCAGCGACGGTAGGAGCGGAAGTGGTGGCAAAAGTACTTCTGAAAGTTCTAGTGAGAGTGAAAGAAGCATTGACAGTTGTGACAGAAGAATCAGTAAGAGATCAAGGCAACTCAGAAGGAGCAGGCAACATGATGAAACAGGTAATAAGGGTCATAAAAACAAGAAAGATGAGAGCCATAGGACTACAGAGAGAAATGAAAGCAAAGGGAATTCAAGGCAATTGGAAAAAATTGAGAACGAGGAGAATAAAAATTTTGGAGAGAGGGAAAAATTGTCCGAAAAATTTGAAGAAAATGAAAATAGACCATCTGATGACAAAAGTGACAGAGATATCATTACTAGGAAAGAGGATTTGAGGAATTATGAGGATAGAAGAAAAAGGCAGCATACTCCTGATCGTGATTGTGATGATGAATTGGTGAACAAGAGAACCAAGATGTCAATTCGTGATTCAGACAGGCAAAGTGATAAACCGAGCGATAGATATCAGATTGACTTTGGAAGAAGGAATGACTCAAAAGAACAAGGGGAAAAGTATCATCGCAGTGCTGATGCGAGCCATATAGAATCTCAAAGAAATCGTGTCGATAAGGATAGAGATTTTGAGCATGATTTACGTTTAGATAGACACAGATATACTGAGAGAGAAAGGGCTTCTAGCCGTGATCGTTATGCAGACAGAGGCCATCATAATGGAGGTAGAGATCGGACTTATGATCGAGATCGCCGTGCTGAGGGAGGCAGATATGAAGGCAGAGAGAGGATTTCTGATATAGATCGCTATGACAGAGGTCGTGATAGAGCTTTTGATAGAGGTCGAGATAGGATCTCTGATAGAGATTGGCATGCAGATCGAGATAGGCATGCAAATAAAGATCGCAATTCTGACAGGCATCGTAGATAATAATGAGCTCTAAGGTATTAATGATATGTGATTTATGGCATATAGTTTTTCTGTTCAATGTTAGAATATTTTATCTAACCTTGCACAATGTTCCCCCTTGAAAATTTGTACAGTGCATTCATTAAGTCATTCGTTCTTAGAATGTATCTCAAACGAATACAGCAATGGTTCTACGGTGAGACAAGATTTTGTGATTGTTGTTGTAACGCCAAGACGTTGTGAAATGAATCATATTAGAATTCAGAAAGTCGATATGATGCCACCTGGAAACCAAAAGAATCATTTCAACTTTTATGTCCATTACACTACAAGATTGAAACTGTTTTGTTTGTTGCTGCATATCTTTCAACATTTTTTTACAGATGTACTGCACTTGGCAGCATCAGTTTGACTGTTAATATATCCTGAAATTTTATTTCCATAAATGGCCAATTTACATATAGAGCACTTAGTACTTTAATTGAACTTTTTACCAACCCTACTTTGGAATGCATTGAATACCAATTTATGCATTGCCAAGTCACCAGCACGATTTGGTCTGGAAAGGTTGAAAGGAACATGCATCACTTGTTGTGTCTACTTGTAAACTTGATTCATGGCTGTCCATTTTCAGACATGCGAGCTTATGGTCTGGTAATACAAATATAAAACTTCCAAAGGCAAGATATGACGTTGCTAATTAGAGATTTGTTGTTACGGTTTATATGTTTCTGATTGGATTGCTTGCAAATTTCAAGCAAGACCACATTATTTTTCTGCTTTTAAACATTCATTCGAAAATGTTAGATTAATGAAGTCAAAGCATTTTTTACGCTCTTGCAATTTGATGTCATCACTGTTCATTCTGATTGAAATTTTATTCAATATTTTGCAGTTGCGAGGGATCGATGCCACTTGGATGCACCTTTGATTATGCTGAACAAATCGAGGACGAACTTATTATGCAGATGAACTGTTAATTTTCTAATCAATATATATGATGAAATATACGTTTAGTAATGATGTTTAAAACTTTCTGAAGCTTTTTGATATTCATCCAGATTCTAGCTATTTAACATCGAATCATATCTTTGGGATGGTATCTATGTTTACAAGTTTTCTTGGTGGAACAAGACTTTCTTATTGGTACTTTTTTATCCTTTTTTTTGCTTACCTATGTGTAGATGTATCTTGATGTCCCACCCAAATCCGACATGGCGATATTTTCTTCTAGGACGGCTTTATAAGCATCTCATTGTATGAATTTACGTGGGTGTGTATGTATATACATATATAGAGCATCTATTACTCCTTGTATTGGGCTAGTGCTTTGGTTGCTGAGAACCTGGACTTATTTCTTGATCTAGTTCTTCCATTCTACATTTGTACCTTCTTTGGTCGTTAGCCATGGAAACACAGGATACTTTCCAGATTCCTTTTGTAGATAGACTACAAACATTTAAAAATAATGTTTTTCAATTGGGACGAAGAATCTACCGAAGAATGTGGACTGTATGCTGTGTTTCCATGGCTAGCATTAAATACCAAAAGGAAGGTTTCGGGCTTGAAATCTATTAAACTTCGTGTTCTACCTTGGAGGAGTATATCTTGAATTGTTGTCGATAAAATCAGAACCATGATTCAAAATAGAAAGCAGAATAGATGTGTTAATTAGAAAACTGTAAAATATTCAAAAGATCATGCAGATAAAAATGATGTATAAAACCATAGCTTACATTGCATTATTCTTGTGAGAAACTATATGTATTATCCATTTGAAGTTTGATAACAAATGAAATTTTTTGCATGTATACATTTTGCGATGCAAGTCAAGACTTGTTTTGACATCGACAAATTAAAAGGATAAATAAAGGTAAAAAAAATATATGCATTGTAGATATGGTGAGAAGACCAAGGTGATAGAAAAGTACATAATGTAATCCAACGGTTTTTCATGTTCATTTGAAACCTGGAGTAACAATATATGTTTGATATTTTGACTTTGAATTTTCTGCATGTTCTTTGGTATAAATGTTATTGTTGTACTTGCTAACAAGGAATTTATAAACGTCATTACATTGACATTGCAATCAGCATTTTTTCTGTCATGTGCAGTAGAGAGAATGAAGTCATTCTTATTTTGTATCTCAAAAGCTTTTTAATTTTAGAAAATGTTTACTGGTGATTATAATTAGTGGAGTCATATGTCATGGCATATGCATATGAGGGTGTTGTGATAATTGTGTAGTTGTGTGTGATGAACGGTAATTGCACACATTGTTCATTAAAAAGTAAAAAGTTAAAGTCGTGTAGTTGCTTAATTGTATATTTCTACATTTTATGTAGGGCCAGCGGTATGAAAATTTGCTGCGTATCATATTTTAACAATTAAATAGATTTTAGCTTGTGCATAACCTGGTACATTGTGCCATGTGTGATTTTTGGAAAAAATATTTTGCGTACCAATGCATTGAAGTTATCATTGTGTTTCTTTGCCATTGATACAATTAGTAGGATCGAATAACACAAATATTGCACAACAAAGTCATGTATACATGTGGTTGTGAAGGTAATCCCAAATGATAAAAGAGCCATTGTGCCAAAAAGATAAAGAGAGAACAATTTGTTAAAAAAGATAAAGAAGTATCTTGATGTTTTTTGTATTCATTCCAAAGCAAGAGAAGAACAAACTTTGATTTTTCCCTCATTAAAATTTTTTATCAAGTTTCATAGCAATGATAGAATAGATGAGTTTTCATAATAATGGTAATACATTGCTTATTATGGCATAATGCAAGGGATAAAAAAATTGGGTAACAGGAAAAGTTGATGTAAATAACTTATATGAAAAAAAAGCTTAAATGGGGAAAGGCATTGGTAGGGAATGCCATTTGGAAGAAGTAGAATTTGGATGTATAAGTGCAATTGAAAAAGGAATGGTGCATTAAAAAAGGAGTTTTACCCTTTAATAAACCAAACAAAAAAGATCTAAATAATTATAGATGGATTGTCATTAGCAATATTTTTGTCAAGCTTTTGGGCACTATTCTAGAATCTATGCTTTGAAGATGGGCTGAAGAAAGATATGTACAATTTTTGGGGAAAAATTTAGGTGACAATATTCTAATATAGATCATCTCCTTAGTTTAAATATCTTATTGGTGGATTAATAAGATCACACAAGAAAACTTTTATTTGCTTCATAGATATTTCTAAGGTCTACAATTTTATCATTCAAAGTAAATTATGGAGGTGCTTGGAAAATTTAGAAGTATTGAGCATATTGTTATGTGCTATTCGAAAACTTTACAAAGAGGTGTGCATTTAGTTTACAAATGAACAAAGAAAGAATTTTATTTAACAATTTTGTTAGTGTTAATTAAGGATGTTCTTTTTCTCCTACTCTCTTTTTTCTTTTTATTGATTAACTTGAATAGTGGATACATAAAATACTAATTCAATTTACAATTACAATTAGAAGTAGTTTTGTCAAACTCTTACTTTATGTTGATGATGTTATCTTAATTTTAAATTTGATGGAATAATTACAACAAATGCTTAATACACTTGATGGTTTTGGAGGAATGAAAGTTAATGTCTAAAAAACAAATATTATGATTTGCGGCATATGTAATAAGATGTATAATTTTACTATTGGACATGAACATGGTGACATAATTTTCTCTTGCAAATATCTTGGCCTAAAATGCTTTTGCAATTACAAATGAGATTGGTGCATTATCCAAAGTGTTGCAAATAATAGGAAAAGTTTATTTTCCTTAAAAAGTAAATCTATATAAAAAATCTTTTCTAGCTTGGGATATTTGAAAACAACTTTATCATGCCATTGTTTAACCTACTATTCTTTATGGGTTTGTTGTATGGGGTTCTTCTCTATCAAATAAATATTGGAAGCAAATAGAAGAAATTTAGAAGCTTTGTTTTTCTAGATGAATTTAAAGAAAAATTATTTATTTGTTGCTATTCCTCATCAGTTATGATGCACAGTTAGTAGAGCATGAATGAAATCTAATTCTCTAAGAGTTGAAATAGGTAGATGGTTGAAAATTTCTTGTGAAGAGTGAATATGTAGACTATGCAATACAAATAACACTAAATATGAATACCAAATTTTTGTGCAATATCCTACATTGGAGCACGTTAGACATAGATGAGATATTATAATTACAAATATGGTTGATTGTTCTAAATGTTATAAAAAGCACTTTGTAATTATTTTAATGATGTGTTCAAAACTTATAACATGTATACTTCTATTGTTGAATAGATCTCAAGAGTCTACAAATGTAATAAAATTTCAATTTCAGTTTTAGTTTTAGTATAAATGTAGTTACTTCTACATCAAGATTTCATGGCTTCTTCATCTTTTTACAATAATTTTCAAATCTAATTTGGACTTTCTAAAACTTTTTTAGATCTTTCTAAGTTATCTTCAAGATCTTTACTAATTGCCATGTGGTCTCCATGTTGACTTTCAACCACTACTAGATAATTATAGTATTAAAAGGAACCGTGTTGACCTTGCTATTTCTAACATGCGGTATATGAAGTGTTATTTTGTAGTTTCTAGGTTTGCTTAAAACTTTTTGTGTCGAGAATATTATGACAAATGCTTAAATTTTCTTCTCATGATGAACATGTTGAGAAGGGAAGTATCTAGGTCAAGGGTGTCTTGTTAACTTTGATTGTTAGAAATTGCAATGCCAACATCATTATTTTTATTCATAAGAAAGGTAATACTCTCAAAAGAATGGATTGTTAATATTGGCAATTATGAAAGATCTTAAAAGGTAACTTACATAGATCTAAAAAGAAGTTTTAGAAGGTTAATGATATATAGTTTGTAATAGAAAATTTATTTTAAGAAAGATGGAGAATCCATTAGGTGTTTAGAAGTAAGGCTTGATCAACAATTACATGTATTTATTGTAACAAGGTTAATGGAAAGACGAGGGGGTGGGAGTGAGGTTGGATCTTTTTGGTGGGGGGAAGAGGGGGTGCATTGTATAAACTTGAAATAAGTGAAACATAGGTACACCTCAAGATTTATAAAATTTTATAACTCGGTGCTACCTACTAGAATTGAACCTATGACTGAGGGTTACTTAGCAAATACTCATACTAGTAGGTTAGCATCTCATTGTTAGGCTATGAGGTTTAATAGAATTACATTGTTTATTAGTTTATTTTTTCTTGAGGGCAAGATAAGTTACTTAAATTACTAGAGGGGAGAACCCTAAGTTAATAGTTAGAAAACTAGGTTCATCAAGGATGGAAAAAGATCCTCCAAAATAATAGAAAAGAACCCATAAGAAAACCATTCAAGAAATAAAAAACAACCATAGCAAACATGCCTAGTGATGAATCGTGATTCATTAGGCCCTGATATGCGATATTGCGGTCTGGCTCACGATATCGGATGCGTGATATTATGACTTCTGTGCAGGCCTATAAATACACATGTAGGTGCAAGGAGTAAGGAAGTCAATTTAATGTTAGAGTAGAGTATTTTTTTCATTTTTTCCTCTCAACTCTTTTCCCCTAGTGCATACCTGCAGTGTGATGATTGTAATTGTACGACACCTTTATTCGAGTGTGACGTACTTGGACACACACATGACTGGAAATAAAGATCGAGATTACTTCATTATTGCAACATTCACTTAGTTTAATTATTTAATTGTTATTGTTATTTATTACTTTCGTAGTTAATATCTCTTCACCCTAAACTCATTAAACATAGAATGAGTACGACTTAATCACGAGCATTTAAGTGTGACTACTTGGTATCCCAGTAGTGTACCTAGGCCATGTGCTTGGTAATCCTAGTAGTAGTCATGCACGAGGTCCAAGATGTGTATGGATGATTAAGGAACGGATGCTCATTGCACTTAGGCTAGCTTAGATTCTCTCTCCCATTTCCTATTAGCTTAACTCTCTCTCCCTTTTCCTCCTAGCTTAATTAAAGTTATTTTCCATTGCCTCTAGGAGTAGCACTAGGTTAGAAACTACATCATACACCTCACTTTGGACTAAACCATACGTGAAAAAGCAAATACTAGTCCAAGTGGGAAGAAAATGAACTGCGATCAGTGAGTAACTATCTAGATACCACAACTAGCCCATCTGCGGAGTTCGACTGGATTGTGTATGAAACGCTCATATTCGTATGGTTGAGTGTAGGGGCACCTCACCACTCATCATTGGTGCCATTGCCAGGGATGGTGCTAGTTATTTAGATTAGTTACATCATACAATATCACTGTAACAAAGTATTAACGATACATCTTTTAGAAAGAAGTAATTGCAAACAAGTCACACACAAATTCACAACTATGTCTCTCTCACAAGACTATGATAACGCAACAACTAGTAGGGCAATTCATTGTAGAACCAACAGATTATATGATGAAGAAGATGAAGTTTGGAGTACTCAATCTGATGTAGGGGATTCCTATGAACATAAACGAAGACAACATCATCCCAACTCATGAATGCATAACCTACCCAGTGACAATGAACCCTTACTGGCCACTAAGAGCCTAACGCATATACAAGAGGCTGTTCGAATATCTCGTAGGCATCGCAAGGAAAGCTGTCTACCTAGGCTTAACTTAAACAACTTTCCCAAGTTCTTAGGAGGCTATGAATTAGATCTGCAATAACATTTACAAGCCTTCTATGATGCCTGTAATGGATGGAAAAAATTTAAGCTCTTTCCTATGACACTCGTTGGCCATGCAAAAGTATGGTATAGGTCCCTAAAACCAAATTCAATTCAATGTTGGCCAACAATGGTAGAACTCTTCAATGAAAGATATCAAACTTATGCAAGAGTATCAGCCTTGAGGAAACAAGCACAACATGAACCCTTGGACATGGCCTTAGAAATATATTATGCATTGTTAAACAACTACCTAGGCCATGAGTTCTTCGGGGAAAGGCTAATGTACCACATTATTGATGGGCTTCGTAATGAAACAAGGGAGACCCTAGGGATGTATGCTCAAGGTCAACTATACAAGCTACGAACCCACCAACTCCAAGAGCTTATTAAGCAGATAGCAAAAGAAGAAGGAGAAATGGCTAAATGGGAGAATGTTGAAAAATATCTACAGGACCAAAATCTCAACCTAGAGAAGGTCCATAACCATAAAGCGGAAAAATCAGCTCACCTTGAGGAGGTGCAACCATTTCTACCTTTGCCAATGCAACAATCACTAGATGAAGTTGAGGCAAAGATCAATAAGATGATGGAATGGATACATAAAATGTGGAGAATATGCCAATGTTATTGGAGATAGAGTTATGACGAACCAAGAAACATGAAGGAATACCACTAGACAATCAGAGAGAAGGGTTGAAGAGCATAAGAACTTAACTACCAATCATACATATCAATGTAACATTTGCCTGTATGATCATCCCAAGGGCCAATGCCCAATTTTGGCACATTTACAGGAGCATTGGGGAAGAGTGTTATATCCAGAGTTCGTATAGAAATACTGTGTTTGATCATAGTGGCAACAATCCTAGTCATGGGGGAGGCCACCCCTAAACTGGTTACACCCTTCATACCATTCAAACCCAAATACTTATCAAGTCCAACATCCTGTTTCTCCAACTGGGTCAACATCCTCTATCTCGCCACATTATTACTACTCTTCTTAATACTATCAACCCATATCCTCTCCAACAAGATTGCCACCTCATGTACCTTACACTTTTCCTCAACAACAATATTCTCATCCTTCACCTCCTTCTACATCGCCACCAATTGTACCTGAAGGGTTTGCACCACAACATCAACCCACGAACATTACTTGTGCTACTACTAACAACAGCAGTGGAAACCCACCACACCAAAGGTGTCCCTTCTTTAGACGTAACTGTCAAAAGGGACACCTCAGTTCCAAAACCACTGCATCCTCCAACTTAGCACAAGTTCAACACTGTGGTGCATCTTCCTCTTCAAACCCAACGCCTCATGTTACCTTATCAGGGCCACCACTCACTACTCCAACAACCATGGGGCCTAATGAATATAGCCACATAGGGAGACATGTTGATCCTTGCATACCATCTTATGGTCACAAGTACCATAGTGGGTCAACCCCTTATAAATTAACCACATCTTATAACTTGCCCCACTATGTCGTCAACTCTAATCATGTGTGTGAACCCCAATGGGGTAAGTATGACCAAGTCCCAATATTTTCAGTATGCAAGGATCCTAACCTTCTATTTATTAATTCTAGCCATGCTTAACTGTTTAGCTATGGGGGGTATCCTCCATTCTAGGAACACAAAATTAATAAATGTTTTTTTGTTTCTTTAATTTTTCAACTTTTTATTTTCCAATTTTTCACCTTTTAATTTATTGCTTTATTTTTCTATCTTTCTATCTTTTTATGAGTAATCTCATCTATGAATAAAGCACTCATGTGACTCATTAGTTGAGGTGTTGTTCTCCGCTATCAAGTCTCAGGTGACTAATTACTTGAACAGTGAGCCCACAACATCCACCTACCATTCCATTAATAAGAGGTTCTACCCTGGGTACAATGATATTCCTAATCATTAAAACTTAAAGTAACCTTGTGTTTATTATACCTAGAGTGAAGAAGGATGGACTAAGCGGGACTGGCCAGGGTGTGACATCAAGGGGACTTGTGGATTCTCTTTGTTGACATCTGTAGAAGTTATCATGCAGCTTGGTTGTACTAAGATCCTTGTAGATCTAATGAAAAATGGGAGTAAGAGTAATCAAAAGGTACTCAATCAAGGAAACTCAATGCTATTCTAGGGGGTCCCACTGGAAAGACATGCACCCATGCATGAAGGTAGGTAGCTTTTCTAGCTTAAGCATTCATTCAAAAAAAAAAAAAAAAGAAAAAAGAAAAGAGAAGAAGAGTGCCACAAAGAAAAATCACTCCTCCCTTGTATGACACACCAAGTGATCATACGCCTTGCCATCATGATGCTCTCATTGTCATCTATCATTGGGATGAAACAATGCGATGTCGCTGATTAGAGGAATGGACTTGGTCTTGATTTTTGAGCGATAGTTTAATGACACATTAATCATGCCTTACACTGAGGATTCATTGTGCCCTAGGACAATTACCTCATGTTCCAATCTCTGCAATCCCTTCTACAATTCACCTCATCTCACTGTTCATGAATTTTTGACTCGTGTCTTGTGTAGCATTGAATTCATACCTCATCACGGTGGTATCTACATGTGTGTGTTTTGTGGAACTGGTGTGGATTACATTTAACCCTTCTAGTGCCTACGGACATTTTAAGGTGTGGTTACACAAGGGCATTATAGGTTGGAACTTGCTTTGGGGAAGACACACTTGCATAACCCTTGTAATCTACACTCACAACACATCACCATCACATCATTTTATACCCTCCAAGAATTACAATACTCTTTCCCTCATTATCCTTCTAGTTCAAATGTTCCTATGAATCGACACATGTCCTTTCTCCTCATCCGATTCATGCATTCCATTGCCAGCTTCTACACCATTTTTTTTGTGCCTTCAGGACTATTTAATATTACCCTGGACCTTTTACACTGACATCAAGTCCTTCATTTTTGAGTTTAGAATTTTAGAAATTTATCAATTTTTCTAAGTACCCTACTTTAAACAGGCCGCGATATCGAGGGCGTGCTATTGCGTACATGATATCGCGTTGCACAAAACTATATATATGGACCCCCCACGCACATCAACATCATTTGCAACTATTCATGGAGGGGAATTTTTTAAATTTTCTTCTATGACTTGCGACTTGCGCACCTCTTGTTCCAATAGCCATAACTCGCTCACTAGCACTCCGATTCTTATTCCAAAAGAACCTACTTGAACTCAGAGTGTTCAACATAGTCATGGGGAAGGGGTACACTCCAAATTGCATATAAATTTCTTGAAATTTGTCATCATCTGAAGGATACTATAAAGGGTAATTGATTACAAAAAATGATGATAAACATGTGCCAAAAACAATCATATCTCCTCACCTACACCAGGAAAATAAATTTTAAAGCCACCTAATCAAATTAAGGGGCCCAATATTAAAAATTTTAGAGGACATTTCCACAAGATTTTCTAACTCTGGATCACATGAAATAAGAAATGAATTCATTAAGGTAGAAGTAAGGTATAACTTAAATTTTGTAAACAACCTTACTAATGGTCGGTCTCATGTGATTGAAGATGGCCCCTAAATGTGGACAACAAGAAGAACCCTCTCAAGGTGTGTCCAAGTGACCCAAAAGAGGTAGAGGAAAAGCATCTCCTGAACAACGTGTAGAGCAGGAGGCATAATCATTTAGCATCCATTAAGGGATTCCTGCTACTGCACAGTCGAGACAGGCAGAAGGAGGAGTTGTTGAAGCACCTGAATAGGGACAACATCTCACATTGTCCCTGGAGTGTGTCCAGGCTGTTCAAGAAAGGTCCACATTAGTAGCTATGATCATGGAACTAAACTTTGGACCTTTCATGGAATTTTCTCTTGAGGTTGTTAGGGACTAGCTCAAAGTGTCTTTATTATGGCATATCCTATCTGAAAGTGGTGCCTGGTACTTAGGAGAAACGTACCAATTTTTGCATAATAAGGAAGAAGGCACCACAGTTGACATTTGTGGTGTGTCTATAGAGTTTTCTACCAAGGCGATCTTAGAAGTGTTGAGCCTTTTGAATACAGGGCCAAAAATTGCTCACCTGTCCACTCGCTTCGATGTTGATGCACGAAGAGTTTGGTTGGACAGGGCATATGGAAAAGAGGACAAGACATATGGAGAGTTGATGTTGGAAGAAAGGATATACTTCAAGATTGATACTTATCACATCTTCCCCATGAGAGGATTAAAAAGAATCTCAACGTATGCAGCAAGAGGAAGTGAGATATTGATGGGAAAGACTAATGCTAACCTTCCTTATCTATATCTCATGGAGATCTTGAGACGATTTGAAGAACGCAAGATAGGGAAGTTCACGTTGCCCTTCCCTTGTCTCATCAGGAAGTTGTGCAAACATGCTGGTATTCTAGGGTACACCAATGACATTCCTAGAAGAGCCCAAAATGCTTCATTCGTTGAACTACTAAAGCCACCAGCCCCAAGGAAAAGTGCTGGTGAGACACTGGAGCCAGAGCAAGAATAGATGGTGGGGTCCACTGCAACTCAAACTATAGGGCCTACCCAACTCCCAAGCACAAGGCCTAGTCAACAACAAGCAAGGCCTAGCATGAGCTAGCGAGACCAATCATCACCACCACCATAGGATTATCAACCATTGATGAGCCCTCTCAGGACCATTGTTGACACGGTTAGTTGGGGAAGTTGTGATGATGCTAATCTCTTCCACGTCATCAATGACATCATATGGTCCACAATTTCTATTGATCACACATGGGGTGAGGTGTCCATTCAAATAGGAGGAGGGGAGACTCATTGGTCACAATAGATTTTAGGGAATGCTGCATCTTTCCAGGTGCAATTGGAAATGGGTGAAGGGGCCATAGTGGTGGTCATGCAGTACCAAGATGCAGCAAGAGCCACAGAAGTGGTCATGAACCACATCCAAGAATCTTTCAATGTCCTTGTTGTGCCATCGGTAGATTTCACAGGAGCACGGGATGCTCAAACTCTAGTCAGTCCCTTAATGACTCCTGTGGAGCATGAGGATGTCCTTGATCAATTGCTACAAATAGGAAAAGTAATGACGTCCTTGTTCAACATCCCATAAGATGTCACAGCAGCACAATCAGACCTCATCTCTACCAAAGGAAAGCTGGTCATGGTAGAGATTGAGGCCAAGGACACGGAAGTGGAGTTGGCAAGACTCCAAGAAAGGCTCATTACCCTACAAGCTGCATAGTGGGACCCATCTCAATTCATTCCCGTAGACCAACTAGACACCTTTAGGATAGAGCAGCTCAATAAATTATTGGTGAACAATAAAAGAATAGTGGAGGAGAAGGAGAAGGCCAGCTAGGATGCTTCCAAGGCATAAGCGCAAACATACGTGCATGCCAAAGCACTCAAGGCCTTTCAGGAAGAGAATAAATAGCTCGCTGCTGACAATCTTCAATTGACCACTGTGGAGAAACAAAAGAATGTTCTCAAGAAAAAATTTCAGCAATTATGAGAACAGTTGATCAAGGTCAACCAAGACATGAATAGTTTGGCTAGAGAGAAATGAACCCTCTCAATGGAGGAGGTACGCAAAATCTGTCAGAAGATAGCCATCAAAATAAGTGTGTGGCAAAACGAGGCCAAGCGGCATGAAAAGTTAAAGGAGCACATTAAACATCAGGTGGGGATGTACAAGAAATTCATAGAAAAGGAGATCCATATGGCCAAGGCCCACATCAACACTTTCAGTGCTCAACACACTAATTGGTGGGCCATATTGGACACATATGCATTTGCTCACCAAGCAAAGGCTTAAAAGGTAGGACTTGCAGATTCGAGAACTCATAGAGTACATGGAATTGGTAAACTTGTGATATGCCAATCTAGCCATGTTGATAGTAGAATGCTCGAGAATAGAGCTCGAGAAACAGGTAGCTGCCACCTACGCCAAATATGAAGCAGAATTTGTGGAGCACAAGAAAACATTGCAGAAGCTAGAATTCATAAATTCTAAACTAGAGGTGGTTAAGACTAGCTACTAAGGCTAGAAAGATGTCACAGCAGACTTGGCTCGATAGCTTATAGATTTTCAAGAGTACAGGGACAAAGCCAGAGCCTACGAGGAGGAACAACAGTTGTTTGTGGCCTAGTACATCAAAGAAAATAAGATTTTCCCACAACTACCATGTCCATGGGAGGTGTTGACTCCATCAAACATTGGAGCATTAGCATGGATGGCACAGTATCCCTGAACTAAAGAAGAAAAGCTCCAGGCACTCGTTCAGAGCCATCAAATCCCAAAGCTTGGAGCGCAAGACAAGGGGAAGTGACCCATGGAGAAGCCACCGCCACTTGGAACCACATGAGTTTCACAAAATTTTGTGATTTTGTATTCTTTTTTGTGTCTATTTCAATTTTGTTCTATTCAATTCTCCATTGTGGCATGAATAAATTCCTAGTTAGTCAATAATCCCATACCTCTCCACAGTGTAATCGATGGAGCTTGTTCTCATTTTGTGTGACTTGAGGATGAGTTTTCATTCAATCGTGATGAATCATGATTCATTAGGCCTCGATATCGCACCCGCGATATTGCATACGTGATATCGCGACCTGGCCCGCGATATCAGATGCATGATATCATGACTCCTATGCAGGCCTATAAATACACATGTAGGTGCAAGGAGTAAGGAGGTCAGTTTAGTGTTAGAGTAGAGTCTTTTTGTCATTTTTTCCTCTAAACTCTTTTCCCCCAGTGCGTGCCCGCAGTGTGATGATTGTAATTATACGACACCTTTATTCAAGTGTGACGTACTTGGACATGCACATGATCGAAAATATAGATCAAGATTACTTCATCATTGCAGCATTTACTTGGTTTAACTATTTAATTGTTATTGTTATTTTTTGCTTTTGTAGTTAATATCTTTTCACCCTAAACTCCTTAAATGTGGAATGAGTACAACTTAATCATGAGAATTTAAGTGTGACTACTTGGTATCCTAGTAGCGTACCTAGGCCATGCGCTTGGTAATCCCAGTAGTAGTTGTGCACAAGGTCCAAGATGTATACGGATGATTAAGGAACAGATGCTCATCACACTTAGGCTAGCTTCTGTCTCCCACTTCCTATTAGCTTAACTCTCTTTCCCTTTTCCTCCTAGCTTAATTAAAGTTATTTTCCATTGCCTCCAGGAGTAGCACTAGGTTAGAAACTACATCATACACCTCGCTCTGGACTAAACCATACATGAGAAAGCAAATACTAGTCCATGTGGAAAGACAGTGAACTACGATCAGTGAGTAACTATCTAGATACCACAACTAGCCCGTCTGTGGAGTTTGACCGAATCGTGTGTGAAATGCTCGTATTCGTACGGTTGAGTGTAGGGGGTACCTCACCACTCATCACCTAGGCATGGATAGGTTGAATCCCAACCTAGCATTGAATAAGCCAAAAATCCCCAAGCATCTCTATAGGGTGTAAAAATATAAACCATACATTTGACATCTATAAGGTTGGGTTTGTTGCATAATTATTGTGGTAGAAATTTTTTTGATGAGGAATGATATGAAGAAAGAAAATACTGATGTCTCTTTGACTATAGAGACTATGAAAAATTTTGAAGCTTTTGATTTTATTTTACTTGATGATTTATATGAGTCCCTATTAAAAAAATATTATTTCACAACACATATTTTTGTAGATTATTGGATTTATCACTTGAATAAGGATTTTATATAAGTAATTCAGGCTATACTTAAACATTATAGAATTAATGTTTTGCATGTCTACTATTTTTTCGAATGTTTTTTATTTGTTGTATTGGCCAATTCTAAAATGGTTGAGAAATCATTGAATTTTAAAGTTTTTATGAATGAATATAATAATTTTATTCCTTAGGAATGGAACGTGGATTTTGATCCTTATTCTTTTGACTACTTTAAAATTCCTTACAAGATTGAATTAAAAAAATCTTCTTCTAATTTTTCAAAGTATTGAAAATGAAATTGTTGGTAGCATTCATACAATCTTGAAGATAGAGTTAAAAACGTTAGTAGATGGTGTGCCATGCACATGTTATTTTGTAAAGACTGATTTACTCTAGAGGAACACAAAATTAAAACTCAAGGACAATATTAGTGCTTTTCCCAAAAAATTACATATTATAATCTGTAAGGATGTTGCAACTATTGTTGCAAAGAAAACCATGTTATTGGAATATATCCTATGCTCAATAAAAAATTTGTTCATGAGAAAAAGACAACAATTTTCAAAAAGACAAATAATGACAATTTTCAACAAGCACAAATGAAATCTTCTTCAACAAGTTCTCAATCTTTTACTAATCCTTTTAATTCTAAAGGTGCTAGTAAGCTCTTGATATCTAAAGAGAACTCCTCTTTAGAAAAAAAAATTTAGTAGGGACTAATGATAAAAATACTACTAATGTAGATGAATTTCACTTAATATAATATAAAAAGAAGAGGCTTGTAGATACTATTTTCAATTTAATAATCCCAAAAGTATCTCCTTCTCTCTTTGCTTCTACTACTATTTCAAATGTTTTCATATCGCACAATGCTTTTTCACCTATTAGTGATATGGATTTTGAAATAAATGTTGAGCTTAAAAAATCAAGGATGGGGTCCTCCTACTCCACATTTGAATGTTAGTTTTATCATGGAATGTTTGGGGCCTTTCTGATAGGTCTCGAGCAAAGATTTCTCATGAGTATCTTTCAAATTGGTAATTATCTCTAGATTTTTTTCCCTACAAGAAATTAAGATATTAGTGCATGATATTAGTTTTTCAGGTAAATGCATTTTTAAAAATTCCATTTTTTTCAACTACTCATGAAGTTAGTAATGGAGGTGTTGCTATCCTTGTTGATAAAAATTGGACTAGAAAAGTTTTGAATTCTAGTTTTGACAATCTTAGAATAATTATTTGGATCACTTTTTATAGTGAAAAAGGAGACTTTGGCCTTTGTAATATTTATGCTCCTAAAAATTTGAAAAAAATAATTAGAGGTTTGAAAATATCTTCTATTTTTTTCCTAAAGTTCTTTGGATTATTAGAGGTGACTTCAATATGATTGATTTTGACAAGTATACTTAAGTTAAAAAAAAGTATTATGTTGGCTATATGTCCCTAAGGATGTGAATTTCATGGACACTTGTATCCATTAGTGACTTACCTTATGGCATGTAATTTAAATGTTTCTCTAATAAATCTATTTTTTAGTAGATTTGATGTTTTTCTAGTGAACCTAATTTTGTCTAATGGATCTATTTTTTTCTTTCTTTGATTTTTCTCTAGTAGATCTAATTTCTTTAGAATTATCCTATGGGAATTCTATATTACTTCCACTTTCTTCAACCAATGTTGAAATTTCTACTTCTTTTATTGATACAGAAATTTCTATATATTCTTAAAAAGCAAATTTACAAGCTAGTAAGAAAAAAGTTATGACACCTTCTTATAATGATGTTGATGCAACTAATACACTTCCTTTTGTTCTTTTGGATGATGTATATGTGTCATTAGTTACTAATCTTTCATATAATATGTATTTATTCAAATTTTGAATTACCTACTTCAGAATAGAAGTTTCATTTCATACTTAGATGATGTGATGAAAAAACATGACATCCAAGTCCTTCATGTTAGATATTATTCTCATTTTATTCTTCTTGTTGAGTTAGTGTTGTAGCCTACTTCTAACACTAAAAGAAAATGTTGTTATATAAAGGCCAGCCTTGCTTCTAACGCTAGTTAAGGTTGTTGTAGTAGAATTGAAATCAACTTTTCCACAAGGAACAACTTTAATAAACTCATTTTAAGTGGTTTGCTAGTCTTTGGTACCACCAAGGCACGAATGCCCCCAAATAGCCTCCGTTGATGTCCATAAGCGAATGTGAATTAAGATATATATAACAAGAAAGATTTATCTATGCAAACAAGAAGATCAAAGTTAAGAATTTTTGTCTTATATGTAATTGATGTCTATCTCTCTTGGCTATCTTTTAGCATGACTTAAAAGAATTGAATAACTTTCCTATACATTTAGCTTTTATTTCTTGCATAACACACATATAGTAAATGGATGGTTATACAAAAAACATCAATATCCAATTTTGAACTATCTACTAGCTAACTTCACAAAGTTAAATCACAAAAGCTTTGCTAAACAGAGTAGGAAATTGAGAAAAATGAAATTATTCATAAAGTTCAGAAATGCATGAAGATGATAATAACTCTATGCTAGATTGGTTAAGTATTGACACTGATGAAAGATGTCTCATCAACCAAAATAACAAAAATAAGCTAAACCTCAGCTCAAAGTAAATAACCTATTCCAAAATTGATGATCCATTGATGTGTGACTATGTAGCTTTCAAGCTAAAAAAAAGGAGAAGCTAACCAAACTACAAATACCTAAAAGAAAAAGCTAAAAGAGATAGAAGAACCTGTCTAAAATGTCATTATGCTAAGTAATCTTTACAATCCTTTTTCTTTTGATTCTCCTTTCTCTCGATCCTTTTTTCTTTCGATTCTCCTTTCTCCCCATTCCTTTTAAATAAATTTTTTGAGGGCTTTATATAGTAGCCTTTGGAAGTTACAATCATTATGAAATTTTAAAGCTCCATATTTTGCATGTTCTCTTCATATAATTACAATCTACTGTGTAGTTGTTCAATTTCTTGATGAATTTTTCTCATTCTTAGAATTTGGAGCCCTTTAATTGATAGTTGTTGAGATAAAATTCCATGATTGAGAAGAAAACTAAAGCTTGATTCATTAAACTTGGTTTAGTGTCATTAAGCTTCTTTAAGGACCTCGTTGGTGTTCATTTCTCCTGAAACTAATTCAGTTAGGAAAATTATTGTATTTGTTGAGGTAGCTCTCATGTTGGCTCAAACTTGTTTTAATTCAAGCTTCCTCTAGGCAATTCATTTATGATGCTAGTAACTATGATCATCATATCCAAATAACCCTATTTTAACAGAGGTAATGGTTTTTTGAATAAGGTATTTCCCATACCTTTCTATATATTTGTTGAATTGGGGTTATTTTTCTAGAGCTACCACTTTGAACTTTAATGGCAGCTTTGTGCTACTCTTAGCTTTGTTTTGATTTTTGTCTCTGTTCTTCAATGGCTCTATAACTTGAAATCTTGCTTATAGGATTAAGTTTTGCTAACATGGAAGAATGAATACAAGCTTCTTTATGGAATCCTTTTTTCAGTTCCTTAAATGAGCCTTTTTAAAATTTTAATCTTCCCTATATCAGGTCCTTCATTATATGCTAAGCTATATTAAAATGATGTAATTTTGTATGCTTGAGTGAAAGCCTGACATGGCTTGCAGAATTAGTTTGAAGCTTATTCATAGAACCAATTTTTGTTTCTATGAACCCCCTCTTCAAAGAAGATGACATAATGGAGTGATTTGGCAAATATAGCTTTTGCAGGCCTCTCAATGCTAATGTGGAAGAGTGATCATGGAGCTTCTTTGTAGAATTAGGTTTCGGTTCTACGAGCATTTGTTTACTAAAGATCTTATGTGGTAGATGCTAATGTGGCTTGTAGAATGGAAACATGAGCTCATTGTAGAAATTATTTTTGGGTTTATAACTTCAATCTACCAAAGAGCTTGTAATAAATCCTTAGCTTTCTATAGAATCACTTTGGAAGGTCATTTTTGGTTCTACAAACTTGCTTCTATAGACACTGTCATGGTGGATCTAAAAATGAGCTTTGTTTGTAGAGTTGGGCTTTAGCCTTATAAATTGGTTCTACATGTTGACATGGTAGAATCATTCTATAGCTATTAGTGAGGTTGACTGTTAACTCTATGAGTGACACCCTTTTTTCTAGAGCTGACGTGGTAGATTCCTTTTGCACTACTTTCTAGAGTTGAATTGTAACTTCATGAACTACTTCTACAAGTTAATGTGTTAGGAGGTTGACGTGGTAGAGCTCACTTGAAGAATGGAAATTTGGTTTTATGAACTAGCTCTAGGAAGAGGCTAATGTGGTAGATGCTGACATGGAAAAGCCTAATCATAAAATAGAAATGTGGTTGTATGAACTAGATCTAAGAAGAGTTTGATATGGGAGAAGTTAAGTGGCATAGCTAGCTTGTAGAATGAAAATGTGGTTCTACGAATTGGCTTTATGAAGAGGCTGACATGGTAGATGTTGATGTGGTAGAGCTCGCTCATAGAATAGAAATGTGGTTCTATCAATTGGCTTTACGAAGAGGCTGATGTGGCAGAGCTCACTTGTAGAAAAGAAATGTGGTTCTATGAACTAGCTCTACGAAGAGGTTGACATGGAAAAGCAGGTGTGGCAGAGCTCACTTGTAGAATGGAAATTTGGTTCTACAAATTGGCTCTATGAAGAGATTGACATGGCTAATGTTGATGTGGTAGAGCTCACTTGTAAAATGGAAATTTAGTTCTACAAACTTCCTCTACAAGTTGATGTGGAAGAATGATTGAAAAGCTTCTTCATAGAACCATATTTCACCTCTATGAACATAAGCTAACTCTAGAGCTTATGTGGTAGAGTGACTTTATAGACTCACATTTAAGCTTCATGGAAGCTTTTGTGGTAAAACTACTTTGTAAAGCTATTTTTTGGCGCTACAAATCTCTTCTATGAGCTAGCATGGCATAGAGCTAACATGGTAGATCTATGTCATAGAGCCATTTTTCAATTCTACAAAGCTTCATTACAAGTTGATGTGGCTTGTAGAACTACTTTAGAGCTTATTTGTAGAACCATCTTCTAGTTCTATGAGTTTTTCATACATAGATGTTGACATAGTAGAAGTTGAAATGGTGTAGCTAAAAATCTATAAAGCCTAAGTGGTATATGAAGTTCTCTAGATGGGTTTTACCATCTAAATGAAAATTTAGCTAGGTTTAATTCTTGCTTGAGTTGTCATTGGATCCACCAGCGCTTATGCATATGAAGCTTATTTTAAGGTAAAAGTTTTCATCTAGATGTTGATGTGGTAGATTTTTTATGCATTCATTTGTAGAGCTACCTTTTGATTCTATAGAAGGCTTAACTTCAGGCCTTCTCTTGACATGATGATGTGGCACATAGAATCATTTTGTAAGGCTAATCCTTAGCTCTATTGAGCTTCCTTTTCAAGTTCTATGAACTCAACTTTCATAAGAGCTAACATGGCAGGTTATTCTAATGCTTCTTTTTAAATTCTTTTTTCTTAGCTTTACAAATTGATTGACTACTCATGTTGCATAACCAAATAGGGTATTCTTTATAGAGTTATATATATTACTCTATGAATCTCCTTTACATCCATTGAGCTGATTTGGCAAACTTGCTTTAATGATCAATTTTAAATTTGAATAAAGCCTTTTTCTTTGAGGCGAGGATTTTTATTAACGTTCATTACAGTGAAAACTAGTTCATGAGCTATGCAACTTCACTAAACATGCCCTCAGGTCAATAAGCTCCACTTTGCATTACACCCCATTTAATTTATAAAACTTAGCTTTTCAATTTTACTAAAATCAAAAAATTCAAGAGGATCTTTGTTATATCTTCATATAAGCCTTTTTTTTCAAAAATTCATTAATTGGAATTTTTCTTACAAGAGGCTCAATGCGCCAAATCCTAGCTCTCAAAACTCATAATTACTTGATAGTTGAAACCTTAGCTTATTCTTGCCATGAGATTTTATTCCGTAAATGAAGCCTATCCTTTGCTCCAAAAATGCATTAGGAATTACGTGAGCTTAAAGCAATATTACATTAAACATTTTTTTAACCATTTATCCTACCTTTTGTTTTAGAACTTGCTTTTTTCTTTAAAGGCATTGTAAATAATATCAAGCCGATTATTTTAATCCTAAACTATTCCATGCCTATGGTCAATTGTTCTACCAACAAATTTTTCTAAATAACAAACCTTTTAATGCAACATTTATGTACATTTATAGAGAGATGAATACAATTTAAAATATTTTTGTAGGAAAAGGCCCTTAAGGATGAAGAAACCCTAGTCATAATACTTTGAAAACAAAATGTTGACATTATACAGTAATCATTACTTTCCTCAAAACTTTACATTTGGAGGCTCCATCATACTCTAGTTTAGTAGTAACTTGAGCAAGTACTACGACTTGTCCTTGTTTGTCCCAATCTTGATCTTCCTTGCATTTAGCAAAACCAATAACTTTTTTTGGCTCCTTCTCTTCTTCTAGTTCCTTTCTACAATTTTTGAGCCTTTCGTTAGTTTTATTCTTGGGCTAATTCATTAATACATCTTTATAATTGAAGGCCTAATTCAAACTCTTTTTCAGAATAGTTTTCTCTTAATAAGAGTGTAGAGCACTCTAGAAATTTTTCCTGCCCAAGAACATGTATTGATTTCTTGTTTGTGAGAGCTTAGAATTCATCCATGAGCCATGAAAAGAAAGGGTTATTATATACTACTCCATAGGAGACAACTCTATAGAAAACCCTTTGCACGTGTTCTAGAAAACATCTGAACAAATATGGGATAAACGATCTAGCTCTCATGTTTACACTCCTTGAACTTATGAACAATCTTCTTCTCATAGTGGACCTTGATTTCCCAACCATGATACACTTATGGATTTTATAGCTCAACTTTAGCCTTGTTATATAGTCGTAATTTGTAACAGCATACTATGTACATATTTACAATATTTTTGGTCATTTATTAAATAGTTTTAAGTAGGAGGTTGCTCTAAACAATGCTTTAGATGAAGGGCATTTAATGGATAGCTTAACACCTGTCCATCTAGTGAAGCAAGCTTAGACATATTTTCAAACACTTATTGCTTAATCTTCAAAGGTCTAATCCACCTAGTGAAAATTTGTTAGCTTTATCTTTCTTATTAACTTTCCATGATAAAACCAAGTCCCCTTTTCTAAAAGATTTTTGTCCCACTCAACAATCAAACTATCTTTTCATTAATGTTGCATTATGAAAGAACTTATATTGGGCTTCATAAATGTCCACTTTTCTCTTTGATAATAAATCCATCAAAGCATGTTCCTTGTTTGATTTTGGGTTATAATTTTCAATAAATTTAGCTACTAAAGACACAACTGTATTAGTTATATGGGCATTGAACCCATGAACTAAGTTGAATGGTAAGATACTTATAGATTTTTTTTATTCTAATCCTACCAGTCCATAGGGTTCCTTGTAACAATTCATGCTAATTTCGTACATTATTTTCCATAGAAGGCTTGATGTATGAGATTAGTTTTTTATTAGTGAATTTAGCTAGACTATTCCCCTACAGATAATAGTTGGAAGAGGAATAGAGTAGAATTGATTTCTTTGATGTCCATCTTACATACTAGTTGATTGGAAAGTTGTGATGTTATCAGTTACTAATGATTCCAACAATCCAAAATAATTCACAATGTATTGCTCAAGAAATTTTATTACATCATAGGATGTACTTCTCCTTCATGCTTTAGCTTCTGGCCACTTGGTAAAATAATTGTATCCATCAAGATAAATCTAATCCCTTCTTTTGATAGAGTGATAGGTCCTATAAAATCTAATTCCCCATATCTTGAAAGGCCTATCTACCACTACTTGTTTTAGTGGAGCATTAGCCTTTCTCAACTTTGACCCATGAATCTGACACTTATGGCAAGTTAGAGAATTTATTGCTCACATTCTTGTACATCGTGGTCCAATAAGAATCATATCTCAATATATGTTGCATTATGATGCTAGGCAATTCATAGTACAGACCCTATGACCATGGAATTATTTCAAGATGCCTTCAATTTTTTGGTTTGATGCACATTTTACTAAACTGCCTCGAAAATCCTTTCTATATAGAGTTCCCTGAGTATAGGTGTGTGCTTTTATTTTTATTAAGAAAAATTTTGCTTTGTCTTTGAATAAAATTTTTGGAATCTCCCAGTTAATAAGAAATTTTATTATATCATCATACCAACTGGTATTTTTAGAGAAAGCTAGTATTTCTTGCTTTGATCCTTTTGCCATCATCCTAGGGAATTTCATATCCTTTCTTATTTTGTAGTTTTAAAGTAAAACTAAATTGTTGAAGCTTGATTATCTAGTTAGCTCTCTTTAATCCAATTTCATTTTAAGATAGGAATTATCTTATGGCTAGCTCTATGGTCATAATGTGAAGTAAAGCATTTTGTAGATAATACTTAAAATGTCTTAAAGATTTGATTAGGAAAAAATGCTTATTTCTCTAATCCTAAGTGATTTCTTCCAGCATTCTTTAGCTGGGAATTAAAAAATTCAATTGGCTTTTCTTTTGTTTTGTCCTTCTGTGTTAGTACTATAGCAAATGAATCTTTTGAAGAGAAAGCATATAGCCAGATATCTTCATTCAATTTTGGCTTTACTAGATATGGATCTTCTAAAATAACTCCTTTAATTTGATTCAAAGATTCAAGTGACTCTTTAGTTTTCCTTACTTCAATATCCTTCTTCAACATATGTGAAAGTGGCTTTGTTATTTCAGTAAACCTGGGAACCAATTTCTTGATGAAGTTTATCCTTCCAAAGAATGACCTTAATGCCTTTTTATTTGTAGGATGCTCTATACCTTGAATGGCTTCAATTCTAGTTTAATCAATAGCTATTCATTTTTGACAAATTAAATGCCCAAGTAAATTATATAATTTTACTCCAAAAATACACTTTTTAGGATTCAAAGAAACACCAACCTTTTGACATCTATTAAATTTCTGTTGTAAGTGGGAGATATGATGGAGCTCATGTTTTGAATAAACTCAAGTATCATCTAAATAAATGACAACAAACTTCCCAATAGGTCCTTTGAAAGAAATATTGATAGCCTGTTGAAAAATAGCCCCTGCATTTGATAAGCCAATAGGCATTCTCTTGTATGCAAATGTTCCCCATTTAGTAATAAAGTCTATCTTGAATGTATTACCCTTATCTACTATAATTTGATTATATACTGAAAATCCATCTTAAAATGAGCATAGTTGACATCTTGATATCTTTATTAGAAATTTGTTGATCCTTGGAAGAGGATATCTATCCTTGATTGAAGCTTCAATTAGATTCCTTAAATCAACACATAGCCTTATATCTGCATTCCTTTTCCTAATTGGCACTAAATTAGTTATCGAGATGAATATCTAATTAGATATATTATGCCATCTCCTAATAATTTGTTGATTTTAGCTTTCATTATTAGCTCGAAAACTAGATTAAAATTTTTGAGCTTCTATTTGACTATCTTACAATCCTTTTCCAAAGGAATTTTATGAGTTGTAATGTTGAAATCAAAAGTTCTTAAATGATCATATGACCAGGCAAAAGTTTTTATAGTTACTTTAAGAACTTGTATCAATTCCTATTTTACATTTGATTAAAGCTTTTTTCCAATGTTGAGAAGCTTTAGAGTACTTTGACATCCTAAATTAACTATTTCATAAGCTTGATCTTTAGGATTTTGAACATCAAATCCTTCTAGTAGATTCTATTTGAATTATTCTTTAGGATTTTGAACATCTAATCTTTATGATTTTGAACATCTATAGTACCCTTTGAGGTATCCTTTTTTCCTTGCATTTTAAATCAACTTTTTTATGAACTCGATCTTTGAATTCTCTTGTGCTATTTAGAAATTGAATTATTTGATGATCATTTTCAAATATTTGAAAACAATCCTCATTATCAAGAATTGTTGGCTCTGATTCTAACTCAATAACTACTTTATAGCTTTTAACTATTTTTGACAAGTGTTGGGTTAAAGTTACTATCACAAGTTCATTAGCCTTCTAATTCTTTTCCCTTGGGATGTTTTTAATTTTATATTTTGTGGAATTTTTGAGTAATCCTATTGCTATTTTCTTGTAAGTTTTAAGGAATGAGCTCTTAACATTGCACTTCCCTTGAACTTGATCACCTATGAGTTTTGAGTCACCTTTAACCACTAATTTAGTAATTTCTTTTCATGTGACATTTTCAAGTGTTTACATAAAGCTTCATAATCACCTCTATTAATGGTACAACAAAATTTGAATCATATAGATTTAGATTTACTTGACCTCTTGGTCCAATTAGAACAATGTCAATTCTTGATCCTTTTAAATTACAAGCTCCATCAAAATATAACTACAATAATTATTCTAATTGGTCATTAGAATGCATAAATTGGAACTCTTGGATTGAGCTAACTCCTAATTTAACTTTTCTTGATTCAACTACTTTATTTTTTCCATCTAAAGTCACATTCTTTATCATTAATGGTTCGCTATAAACATAAATATGATTCAGTTCTTCTTTCTAGAGTAACCACATGTGCAAATAATATGTCACTATGTATTTGGAAAAATTTAGCTTTAATTTTTATTCAATAACAAGCTATAGGAATAAGGGATATCAGCTACTTGAATAATGACCTTGGTCTTGAACCTTAGATTTGAAGCTAGTTGAAGCAGTATGTTTGGTAATTGACCTACTATTCAAACTCTGCTTTTCTCAACTTGGATAATTTTCTTATTTGATTGTTCAATTTTTAATCCTAGTTGATCACATATCATCATTGACATTAATGTTAAAGTAGCACATGAATCAACTAAACAATTATGCATATACCTACCTTTTAGCTTGAGAGTCAATAAGAAAAGGGAAGCATCTCTATCAGTCATAACCTATGTTTTGCTGATAGATTTATCATTATCAATATAATTTCTGGTGACATTAGCCACTTTCTTCATATTCTTAATTTCCTCTAAAATTCTTTTGGAGCATCTTTGCATTTGAAGTAGCTGATATAGACTAATATTAGCCTTAATCCTTTTTAAATCTTCGATTATGTCATATTTTCCTTCACCATAAAATCCTAACTTTCTAAACATTCTAGAGAGAGGATCTTGATGATCTTCTTTATTAGGTTGAAATCTCTTCTTTGAGTTTTTCCTTTTGAAAGCCTTACATTTTCCAATAGGTTGAAGTATTGTATTTAGTGGTTCAAATATTGTAAGTTTTACTTTTATACTCCTAAGATCATATATAGGCTTCTCATTGTTATTAAACTCATCACTAGAAGAGTGTCCTGACTTTGAATCCTTAGATTTTTCATCACTAGATGATCTTTCTATGTAATGTACTCTTAGATATGCAAACTCTTTAAACTTCTCTTCAAGTTCTATTAGGTTGAAATTAGCTAAAGCTTCACTTGATTTGGTTTCTTTGAATTCTGCTTGAATATTTGACTTGTTGAATTTCTATCTTTCTTAATTTTTACTTTTAACATAGCCTTTTCTAACTTGATAAATTTTTTTGATATTTCTTTCAAAAGTTTGTCTTTATTAGATTCTTCATTTCAAAATTCTATAGAGCCAATGATCAAAGGTAGCATCTTGGGTTAAGTTAAAATTTGGAGTGGAAATATTCCTTTTTGAGGCTCTTTTATAGAAAGATGGATATTTCTAGGGATTAAATTTAATTATCTTTTTAATTATATAACCTCATTATAAAAATTTGCTAAAGTATTGATATTTGAGATCCTTCGTAGCCAAATTGAGATTCTAGGATCTATAGTATTTAGATAGTGATGATTGGCGAGGTACCACTACACTCAACCATATGAAACGAGCGTCGCACGCGCAATCCGGTCAAACTCCGCAGATGGACTAGTTGTAGCACCTAGATAGTTATCCTTAGGTCGCAGTTCGCTGTCTTCCCACTTGGACTAGTATTGTACTTGTCACATATGGTTTAATCCAGATGAGGTGTATGATGTGTTCCTAATCTATGCTACTCCTGAAGGCAATGGAAAAGAATATTAACTAAGCTAAGCTAGTCAGGAAAGGGTAAGAAAATCTAATCTAGCCTAAGTGTGACAAGCAACAGATTCCTTGATCAACCGTACACATCTTGGACTTCGTGCACGACTACCACTGGGACTACCAAGCATAGATCCTAGGTACGCCATTGGGATTACCAAGCGCAGATCCCAAATATGCCATTGGGTTACCAAGCATAAATCCTAGCTACACGACTGGGCTACCAAGCAGTCACACTTAAATGCTCGTAATCAAGTCATACTCGTTCTGTGTTCTAGGAGTTTAAGGGTGAGAGAGAGAAAATAGTAAATAAATAACAAATAAATAAATAAAAAAGTGAATGCTGCAATGATGAAGTAATCTCGATCTTTATTGCCGGTCATGTGCGTGTCCAAGTACGGCACACTCGAATAAAGACACCGTACAATTACATTCACCACACTATGGGCAGACACGGGAAACAATCTAACTTTGGAGAGATCAAACTGCTAGAGCTTCGCTACTCTAAAATTGGGATCCTTAAACAAGGGAGAGCCACGTCTTATTTATAGATATGGCAGCGGACTGCGATATCGCGTACGCGATATTGTAGGGAAGACGCGATATCATGTATGTGATATCACGGGGGATGCGATATCGCGGCGGACGTAATATCGCGTACGCAATATCGCGACCTATGCGAATTGTGTCTCATCAGATAGGTATCTCTTAAAACTTCATTGCTTGGGCAAATTTGGTTTTGAAATAAATCACACACTCTTTGAAACTTAATGTTAAATTCTCTTACAAATTCCTTGTTTTTCTTCTTTATTTAAACTAGGCCATTGTATAATTGATGTTGATTTGATTACCAAATTGGACTATAAATAATGTTTTTGTATCATCTGAACTAGTAATACTATTATTAGGAAAGTTCGAGTACCAAATCTGGACCATGTCCCTGAGGTTACCTATAAAAAACTTACATGCTTGATCTGGATGCTAAATAGTCACATAGACAAGGGCTAGTTTAAAAAAGTATAAATACTCTTTTGTCAAATAAGCTTTACTAGGAATGTATGGCTATGAAAAGTACTTGTAAGCTACTTTAGAAAGATCATAATAAGCATTAGACATTAAAGGTGTGGGTAGTTGGAATGGATTAATAGGAGGTAAGTTTGTCATTGCTTCCAAATTCTGTGTCTACTAGGTGATCCTAGTTGTAATTTAACTTTCATTTTGAAAGACAAGTCCTTAAGTAATGGTGATGTCCTAGTACATCGTGATTTAATTCCAGTATTTGAATTTCTAATTATAGTTTCAGCTCCTCTGGATGTGGTTCCAGTCTCAAGTTCAGATGTATTTGTTGAACCTCTAAAATCTTCTTAATCACCTAAAGAACCACTCATGAGTTGAAATAACTAAATTTATTTGTTTATAACTAACTCTAATTTAATATGACCTAATAAAATATGAATTGTTTAACAACAAGATGCACTCCTTCTAGAACCAATCTAAGTTGTTGTAGCCTACTTCTAACACTAAAATGAAATGTTGTTGTATGAAGGTCAACCCTCCTTCTAGCACCAGTTAAGGCTATTGTAGTAGAATTGAAATCAACTTTGCCACAAGAAACAACTTTAATAAACTTGTTTTAGGTGGTTTGCTAGTCTCTGGTACCACCAAGGCATGGATGCCCTCAAATACCCTCTTCTAATGTCAATAAGCTAATGTGACTTGAGATATATATAACAAGAAAGATTTATCTAGGCAAACAAGAAGATTTAACTTAAGAATTTTAGTCTTATATGTAATCGATGTCTATCTCTTCTGGTTGTCTTTTAGCATGATTTAAAAGAACTGAATAGTTTTCTTATAAGTCTAGCTTTTGTTTCTTGCATATCACACATTTTATAAAAAAAAACATAAATATCATATTTTGAACTATTTGCTAGCTAACTTCCCAAAGTAAAATTACAAAAGCTTTACTAAACAAAGCAGGAAATTGAGGAAAAAAATTATTCATAAATTTTAGAAATGCATGAAAATGAAAATAATTTTATGCTAGATTGGTTAAGGACTAATACTCATGAAAGCTACCTTATCCAAACATAATAACAAAAATAAGCTAAATGTCAACTCATAAAGAAAATAAACTATACCAAAATTGATGATTCATTAATGTGTGACTATGTAGCTTTTAAGCTAAATAAAAAGGAGAAGCTAACCAACTACAAACACAAACTAAAAAGATAGAAGAACATGTCTAAAATGCCATGCTACTAAATAGTCATTACAATCCTTTTTCTTCTGATTCTTCTTTCTCTTGATTCCTTTTTTATTCCCAATTCTTTCTTTTTTTAAAAAAAAAATCTGTTGAGGAATTTATATAGTAGCCTATGGCAATTATAATCATTATGAAAGTCTAAAGCTTCATATTTCGCTTGTTATCTTCATATAATCATAGGTTGTTAGGTAGTTGTTTGGTTTCTTGATGAATTTTTCTCATTCTATGAATCTGGAGCACTTCAATTGATAGATGTTGAGATAACCTACCATGACTAAGAAGAAACTTAAAGCCTAATTCATTGAACCTAGTTTAGTATCATTAAGCTTATTTAAGGACTACTTAGGTGTTCATTTCCTCCAAAATTGATTCAGTTAGGGAAATTATTATCTTTGTTGAAGTAGCTCTCGCACTGGCTTGAACTTGTTTCAATTCAAGCTTACTCTAGGAAATTTCATTTATGATGCCAGTAATTATCATCATCATATCCAAATAATCCTATTTTAACTAAGGTAACAATTTTCCAAATCAAATATTTCCCTTGTCTTTCTTTTATCTGCTGAATTGGGGCTATTTTTCTAAAGTTACCACTTTGAGCATTAATGGCAGCTTTGTACTACTCTTAGCTCTATTTTGATTTTTGGCTTTTTTAATCAATAGTTTTGTGACTTGAAATATTTCTTATAGGACTAAGTTTTGCTGACATGAAAGAATGAGTACAAGCTTCTTTATGGAACCCTTTTTTTCAGTTCTTCAAACAAGCCTCTTTTAATGTTTTAATCTTGCCTATATCAAGTCCTTCATAATATGTCAAGCTATATTAAAATGATGCACTTCTATGGGACCAAGTTGAAGTTTTACATGGATCATGGAACTGGGTTGAAGCTTATTCATTGAACCAATTTTTGGTTCTATGAACCTCTTCTTCAAAGAAGCTAACATGGTGGAGTAATTTGATAAATAGATTTTGTAGGCCCCTCAGTGTTGTCATGGAAAAGTGGTCATGGAGCTTCTTTGTAGATTTAGGTTTTGGTTCTACAAGCATATGTTTACTAAAGAGCTTACATGGTAGATGTTTATGTAACTCATAAAATAGAAACGTGAGCTCGTCGTTGAACCAATTTTTGGTTCTACAACTTTGATCTACCAAAGAGCTTCTTATGCATCCTTAACTATTCATAGAACCATTTTGTAAGTTCATTTTTGATTCTATGAACTTTCTTCTATAAAATGTTGACATAGTGGATCTAAAAATGAGCTTTTTTTGTAGAGTTGAGCTTCAACCTTATAAACTAGTTTTACGTGTTGATGTGTTAGAACCGTTTTTGTAGCTGTTAGTGAAGCTAAATTTTAACTCTATGAGTGATGCCCTTTTTCCTAGAGCTAACATGGCAGAGCTCTTTCACACCTACTTTGTAGATTTGAATTGTAACTTCATGAATTAGTTCTACAAGGTAATGTGTTAATATGTTGATGTGGCAAAGCTTGTTTGTAGAACAAAAATTTGGCTCTACAAATTGGCTTAATGAAGAGGTTGATGTGGAAGATGTTGACATGATAGAGCTTGCTTGTAGAAGGAAAATGTGGTTCTATGTACTAGATCTATGAAAAGGCTAACATGGTAGATGCTAATGTGGTAAAGCTGATGAGATAGAGCTCGCTTGTAGAACAAAAATGTGATTATATGAATTGGCTCTATGAAGAGGCTAACATGGAAAAGCTAACGTGACAAAGCACACTCATAGAACAAAAATGTGGTTCTATGAACTAGCTCTATGAAGAGGCTGATGTGGTAGATGCTGATGTGAAGAGCTCACTCATAGAATGGAAATGCAATTCTATGAACTGGCTCTATGAAGAGGATGATGTGGAAGATGCTAATGTGGTAAAGTTGACATGGTAGAGCTCACTCATAAAATGGAAATTTGGTTCTACAAACCTCTTTTATGACTTGGCATGAAAGAATGATTAAAAAGCTTCTTTGTAGAACCAGATTTCACTTGTACAAACATAAGCTAACTCTAAAGCTTACATGGCAGAGCAACTTTGTAGAACCACCTTTAAGCTGCATGGAAGCTTTCATTGTAAAATGACTTTGTAGAATCATTTTTCAATGCTACACACCTCTTCTATGAGCTGTCATTGCACGAAGATGACATGGTAGAGCTATTTCATACAACCATTTTTTAGTTCTACAAATCTCTTTTACAAGCTAACATGGCTTGTAGAACTACTTTAGAGCTTTTTCGTATAACTATCTTCTAGCTCTATGAGTTTTTCTTCTATAGATGTTGACATGGGAGAAGTTGAAATGGTGTAGTTGAAAATCAACAGAGCCTAAGTGGTATATGAAGCTAGATAGGGTTTTACCATCTAAATGAAAATGCATCTAGGTTTAATTCTTGCTTGAGTTATCATTAGGTGTACCAACGCTTATGCATACGAAGCTCATTTGAAGATAACATTTTCCATCTAGATGAAAGTTTCATTTATATCTAGATGCTAATGTGGTAGATTGTTTTATGCTCTCATTTGTAGAGCTACCTTTTGATTCTACAAAAATTTAAGCTTCAAACCTTCTTCTTAACATGATGATGTGGCATATAGAACCATTTTATAAGGTCAATTCTTGGCTCTACTGAGCTCCCTTTTTAGTTTGATGTGTTGATAGTATTGTTCTACTATTTCTTGTACAAGCATGTGTTGAGGCCAACCTCACCCATGCTAGGAATAGGGCCTTGTTTGAACAAGTTTAATATCACAAAAAATTAGAAGTCGTACAGTATTGACATGTCAAGCCCTCATGGTCTAAATTAAATGTACTTTCATGGGCTTGAATAACCCATAAATTGTAAAAGGCAATGTACCTGGTCAAAGAATGCAACTATCCAACACACATCCAACTTGTGCACAACTATCCAACACAGATACATTGAACCGAGTCAAAGAATGCAACTATCCAACACACATCCAGCTTGTGCCAACTATCCATGGGACACATGTCGCTAGATCTGCTTTCCTCTTATCTCACGGCCATTGATTCCATTCTTGAATTTTGTGCCCGAGCCCGATCCAACCCTATAAATACCCTATCAATTCACATAAATAGGAGGAGGAGCCAGAGTCTATAGCGACCATTTTCTGTTCTACTAGTAGGCAATACTGACAGCAGAGGCATTTTCAGCAGTCTTCTCTCTTCTACTGGCAGGCAACAGAACACGCAGGAGCATGAAACGTGTGGTGAACATCAACAGTAGTTGCAAGCAGCTTGCAGATGATAGTGTGCTTGCCCTGCAGTGGTAATTATTGAACAACAATTTTCTATTTTCTCAGACAGAAATAGACACATTTTCTTTTCTGCCCACACGACAGAGACCAACGTCCTCTTTCTGCCTATAAACAGAAACCTGGCAGAGATAGGTTGTATGCACATCATTTTGTTCTTTATTTATTTACTTTCAAACAATAGGACAGATTTTTCTCTCTACCATTTCCAAGTGCAGAAGCAGTCGCGGTGGCAGATAACTTTTACAGTTTTCAATATTATTATTTGCATTTTACTTTGAATTATTTATTGTACTCTTTTAACTTGCACAAATTATTTAACTTTTCAATATTCTTATTAACTTTAAAGCTTTTAATATTTTGTTTAAAATATTGTTATTATTGTTTTGTCACATAGCCCTTTCCAGCTGAGACTATTCTCGAGTTTCCGTATCCATATGGGAGGAACCCTAGGCGATAGTCTCCTAAAATGAGTTTTCACAGGTGTTGGTGGTGTGTCTAAAATTTACTCGTCAACACCCTTTTTGGCGCTAGAAGGAGGGCAGTTTCTCAACCTTTTCTTTATTTCTTTTTATGTTTCTTTTTTTAAAAAAGAAATTATTATCATTTTTTTTACTGTTTGTTTTATTTTTGCCTCCCTATTTTCAATTTTATTGCTCTATTTTAGTTTCATTTTCAAATCTCCAATTTATATTCTAGCAATTTTTTTTTTAATTTATTTTTCTGAAATTTAATTTAGGTGATTTAAATCATTTTACTTTTAATTTACTTTTCTGAAATTTTGCAATTTCGATTTTACTTTTAAAAATTTTTAAATAATAAAAATATAGCATTCAAATGTTTTTTTTTTCATTTTTTTTAATTTTCACAGTTTATTAGAATTTTACATTTCATGTTATTTTTCATTTTATGAGTGACTTTTCTTACGGAATATCTCAACAAAGAACTCGTACTCCTACCCCTAGTCAACCAGCTACTTGTCAATCTACTTTGAGAAAACAACGAGCTTCACTTTTTCCAAGTTCAATTCCTAAAAAACCTCAGACTAAGATGGCAGCCCATCAACCCTCGGCTCCCTTAGTAAGAAACCCTTTTAACCTTCATAATTACCATGACATACCAAAATCCCTTCAAAACATAAATCTGTGTTTCGATCCTACAACCCCTACGAATAATGTCCACCAACACATACAATGTTTTGAAACCTTATTAGGAATCCACAACATTATACATAATGATGTAGCGTGTAGAGTGTTTGTAACAACATTTAGGACCAAAGCAACCCAATGGTTTTTAATGCTTCCTGATGCCTCTATTAACATGTGGTAGGAATTCAAAAACAAGTTTTTGAATCAATTTGACAAATTTACAAGCCCTGCTATCGCATTAAGCAACTTTACTAGCCTAAGAAAGCTACCTGGGGAAAATGTTAGGGATTATAACCTTAGATTCCTTCATCAACTAGCCTATGTGCCAAATGAGATGCGACCACAACCAGATGGTATCCTCAACTTCTATCTCTCTACCATCAATCCATTCTTCTCTTATGCCATTAAATCTGATACCAACATAATAGAAATACAAAGTGCAATGTCAAAACCTATGGAATTAGAGCAAATAACCCTTATGAACAACATCCAAACCCAATTTGGGATGATGAGTGTTAGTAACTCTATGCAATCAAACCCACTCCTACCAACTTTTCAAACCTCTAATGTTATGCCTCAAGCTGTTTCTCCCTTTCAATCAACTCAACCTTTAAGTAATTACTAACAAGGCCCCATGTCCTCTTCATTCTTACCATCCAACACTAGTTTGAATGATGACCAATCAAAATCCTTGATTCAATCCATTATCAACCCAAACAGGACATCAAATTCTGTTGAACTACCAATCCAAACTCAAAATCAGATGACCCAAATACTCACTTCACTACAAAAACTATCCAATGAAGTGGTTGAGTTAAAGAGAAACAATAACAAAAGCCCAATACAACTAGAAAAACCAAGTGCATCAATCAACGATGATTATTGTCATCTTCATAATATGAGGCAACATTCTGAAAAGACTTGTCCTCAATTCACGGCATTGTATGGTGACAATACCCAAGGGCAACAAAATGGGAAAACCCCTATCATAGTTCTTGATGTACCTCATGAGACAGAAAATGAAGAGGTTTCCTCATTAGAACAAGTTATGGTAGGTGACCCTAACCCACACAACACTCGCTACAGTAAAACTAGTGACATTATGAATGCTACACAACAACAAATAGAAACAATTTCTATACACCACCAAACAGAAGAGTTCCTAGTCAAAATAATGCAAACAACCAATCTGGGTCATCCTAAGTAATTGCCCTACAACGACCAAACCCTCCTTCTATACTTAGAAGAGTTCCATCTCAACAAGAAGCCAAAGATGAACATAAGAATTATGATTTGGTTGAGGACTTAAAAAGATTTAAAGCCAACATTTTGATGTATGACCTCCTACACTTTAACAAAATGAAAGAAGTGATTCGAGATATGGTTCATATACTCGTAGCCCAAAGAGAAAAATCCCCAATTCCCGAAAGGCAAGTTCACTTTGCAGAAAGTCCTAACACATTATCAGTACAAAACGTGAATAATTCCATGTCTAGTAAAAAGGACCATCCCCCTTTCCTAACCACTTTGATTATTTTAGGAAAGAATGTCCATAACTGTTTAATGGATTTCGGTGCAACTGTTAGTGTTATGGCTCTTGACGTTTGTAATGCTTTAGGAGCACAAATGATACCACAAACTAGAAGTGTGATTCAACTCGATGGATCTAACGTACCTGTGGTAGGGTTATTAAAAGGAGCAAAGGTACAACTTAAGCAATACCCTACATTTACATGTTATACGGATATCCTAGTAGTTGACATGAAACCCACATATGGTGTGCTCTTATCTAGGACTTTTGGAGCTAAGTTTGGGGGCTTCTTTAGGTCAGATTTCTCGGAATTATTGATCCCTATCAAAGGAAAATCTGAATACATGACTATACCCCAAGAACCCTTCTACAAACAAGTAGTAACAACCTTGGATCAACAAAATCAATCTTTGGAAGATCGAAATGCTAATCTTTATGTTGGGGTTATTGAGGTTGAGTGTAGTGAACATGTTGAAAATGACTATGTGAGTGGAACTACAAAAAATCCTATCTCTTATGCAGATCCCATCCAATCCTATCAAAGTTCTAGAGAAGGTGAAGAAAACTATGGAGACACCTTGCCTTATCAACAACACGATGGATTTTGTCTAAGTGATCCACCACCTTTAGGGGAAGACAAAGATATAAATAAGACCTTACCTCTTAAAACATTTGAAGGTGTGCTAAATTTTAACAACACATCCATGGAACATTCTCCTAGAAAAGCTATATTTGATGACCCACCAAAACCTAGACCTATCATTGAAACTTATATTAAAGAAAAACTTTATAGAAAACGATCAAGCAAGATAAGTGTAGGTCTTGATTTTCATAATCTTAAGCATCAACAAATTGTCAAGAGATGGTTCGATAAAAAATATGCAGCTAAAAATTTTCAAGTAGGTGATCTAGTCCTTAAGAGAGATAGAGCGTCTGGTCAAACTGGCCCTCAAACTAAGTTTTCACCTATGTGGTCAGGTCCATTCCAAATTGTAGACATCACTGCCCCAAATGTGTTTAAGATTGCTGATTTGCAAGGATATAGGTTGAATAGGAATTTTAATGCATTTCATTTGAAACATTTCTACTCAGGTACCCCACGTGGGCATCTGGTAGATTCTTAGTTGCATGTTTTCTTCCCCTTTTTCTTTGCATTTCATATGTATATTATTGCATTTCCATATTTTTCTTGCATTTTCATCATTTCCTTCTTAGCATATTGTTTTGATTATTGTGTTCTTCATATGATTTTAATAATCATTTGTCATTTGAGTTACTTGATATTGGGTCATCTTAACACCATTGGAAAATAATGTAGGTATAATATAATTTACTATTACTATAATATAATGCTATAAAATCTGCTTTATATTTTATAAGTACTATAACTCTTTCCAATTGATTCCAAGGTTTCAGTTTATTTGTTATGTTAGATTATGGAGCATTGGATTTATACAAACTTATCATGTTATCATCATGATCATGTGAGTGTAGGATATGTGATGTTGGAGAGTGGTTAGTCATAATTACTAGGTGACCTTGGAAAATTCTATCCTTTCCTCTCATAAGCCCAAGCCCTCAGGTATGATGATCCATGGTTATCTTGTGAACAACGGGGTGAAGTGTGTTCATTTCTACTTGAGAACCCTTAGCCACCCAGGAGACCTGCTATGATGCCATCAATCAAAGGCACATACACCAGGGTTGAACTACACCATGGGCAAAGTTTTCAAAAAGACCATGCTCTTTGGCAGTGTAGCTAATCGGCCAGACTCGTGTTAGAATTCCTACCTCAAGAATGAAGTACACCATGAGCAAAGTTTCCTTAAAAAAAGAATAAAACAAAAAATGAGGACCATGTTCGTTGGCAGTGTAATAAGTTCTTGAGTGTGATGGGGTTCGGAAACAATCCTCACCCTAACCTCCATTTCCCCTTTTAAATTTAAGTTTTTCAAAAAAGAAAAAAAAAACCAAAACCAAGGAAAAATCTAAAAGTTGTGGCTTACTATGATCTAACATGAGTTTTAGCTCATCCTCCTCATTAAGTTTTGTATAAGTCACTTGCTCAAAATAGTCTGCATACTTTTACTGTTACCTTGTGAGAATATTGAGAATGAGAGCTTAAGCATATATCTACATATATATATATAATTATACATATATATCTATAATTATACATATATATCTATAGATCTTAGTTAAAATAACAATAAATTATATTTTCAAATTTTAATGGTTGTTTGGATGGCCTATGTTGATGTCTCTTTCGATTATTTGGTTATTTTGATCATGTTTAGAACATTATAGTTTACTTTCAAGTTTGCATTTTTTGTTTCATGTTGTTTTTGTTTTCCCATCTGTTGCATTTTCATTCAGAATTTTCTAGTTCTTGCACTTGCATGCAATCTATCGTTAGGGGGCTAAGTGTTGAGGCCAACCTCACCCATGCTAGGCATAGGGCCTTGTTTGAACAAGTTTAATATCACAAAAATTTAGAAGTTGTACAGTATTGACATGTCAAGCCCTCATGGTCTAAATTAAATGTACTTTCATGGGCTTGAGTAACCCATAAATTGTAAAATGCAATGTACCTGGTCAAAGAATGCAACTATCCAACACACATCCAACTCGTGCACAACTATCCAACACAGATACATTGAACCTGGTCAAAGAATGCAACTATCCAACACACATCCAACTCGTGCCAACTATCCATGGGACACATGTCACTAGGTCTGCTTTCCTCTTATCTCATAGCCGTTGATTCCATTCTTGAATTTCGTGCTTGAGCCCGATCCAACCCTATAAATACCCTATCAATTCACATAAATAGGAGGAGGAGCTAGAGTCTGTAGTGACCATTTTCTGTTCTACTGGTAGGCAACACTGACAGCGGAGGCATTTTTAGCAGTCTTCTCTCTTCTACCGGTAGGCAGCAGAACACGGCAGGAGCGTGAAATGCGTGGTGAACATCAAAACAGTTGCAGGCATATTGCAGATGACAGTGTGCTTGCCCTATAGTAGCAATTGTTGAACGACGGTTTTCTATTTTCTCAGACGGAAATAAACACATTTTCTTTCCTTTTCTTTTTCTTTTCTGCCCACGCGGCAGAGACCAACACCCTCTTTCTACCTATAAATAGAAACCTGGCAGAGACAGGTTGTATGCACATTGTTTTATTCTTTATTTATTTACTTTCAAACAATAGGACATATTTTTCTCTTTGCCATCTCCAAGCGCAGAAGCAGCCGTGGTGGCAGATAACTTTTATAGTTTTCAATATTATTATTTGCATTTTACTTTGAATTATTTATTGTACTCTTTTAACTTGCACAAATTATTTAACTTTTCAATATTCTTATTAAATTTAAAGCTTTTAATATTTTTTTAAAATATTATTATTATTATTTTGTCACATAGCCCTTTCTAGCTGAGACTATTCCTGGGTTTTTGTATCCATATGGGGGGCCCCTAGGCAATAGGCTCCTAAAACGAGTTTTCACAGGTGTTGGCGATGTGTCCAAAATTTACGCATCAATAGCATGCTTTATGGATTACATGGTAGAGTTGAAATAAGCATTTGATTTATTTATCCATAGAACTATGACTTTTCAATGCTATGAACCCAACTTCCAAAAGAGCTAGCATGAGAGGTTATTCTAAAGCTTCTTTTCAAAACTCATTTTCTCACCTTTATCAATTGATTGTCTACTTTAAAGCTCACATGGCAAAACCAAACAGGGTATTCTTTGTAAAGCTACACACACACACACACACACACACACACACACACACACATACTCTATAAATCTCCTTTACATCCATTGAAATGATTTGGAAAACTTTCTTTAATGATCAATTTTAAATCCAAATAAGGAGTTTTTTCTTGAGTCAAGGACTTATGTTGAAGCTTAACCATTTGTTCTCATGTTCATTACAACGAAAACTAGTTCATGAGCTTTGTGACTTCACTAAACACACCCTTGGATCAGCAAGCTTCACTTCGCATAGCCTCCCATTTAATCTATAAACCTTAGCTTTTTAGTTTTACTAAAAGTAAAAAATTTAGGAGGATTTGCACTATATCTTCATTTAAGTCTTCTTTTCCAAAAATTCATTGATTGGGGTTTTCTTTCTAGCAATTCAATGCACCAAACCATAGCTCTTGAAACTCATAATTACCTAATAGTTTAAACCTTAGCTTATTCGTGCCATGAGATTTTATTTCATAAATGAACTCTATTCTTTGCTTTGGAAATGCTACAAGAAATTATGCGAGTTTACAACAATCTTTCATTAAATATTCCTTTAACTATTTATTCTAAATTTTTTTCTCAAAACTTTCTTTCTCTTTGAAGGCATCGTCAATAAAACCAAGCTTGTAATTCTAATCCTAAACTGTTCCATGCCTATGATCAATTATTGTACCAACAATTAGATAATGCTTTAATGGTACATCATGCCATAGATCATTTGTAAGTGGGCTCAAGATTTTGATGTCCAATTTGAAGATTATGCTAAAGTTCTAAATCTCATTAAGTTATAATATTTAGTTAATTTTTTAAAAATTTGAACAAGAAATTTTTATTCTTCTTGATTCTATGAAGCATATAGACTCTACTTCTACAACTTCTAGTTTTCATAAATGTTTTTTTATTAAAATCAAATTTCTCAATTGTAAAATGGAATTGGTATTATAGCAAGAGGAAAGACTTATATTCAGCCAATTAATCTTCCTAATTCTTGAAACTTTTACCATCATGAAGGATATTTATTTAATGCAAGTCCTTTTCTACCTAGAAAAAATGTGGCGAAGTTAAAGATAGAAAAAAATAGTATGAAGTTAAAGGTATGAAAAATTAAGTTAATGCTAATGATAAGAATGATCAAGTTACAATAAAAGAATCTAGAGAAGAAAAAAATTCTACGTATATTTCTATTAGTACTAGAAAAAATATTAAGCATCCTCAATACATAGCTCATAAGGAAAATTTTTTCTTGTCTGACAAGAATACTACTAATTCAAAGATTAAAACTAGTGTTGATAAGAAGATTATAGTTGATGATAAACATTCTTAACGTAAGATCAATAACAAGCATTGAGGTGAATATCTTTCACTAGTGGTATCACTTTATTACTTTGAAACTAATGTGGTAGAATGTCTTCTATGTCCAACCATACAAATCACATGCATGTATGTGTGATCTGGTTGGATTTTGTGAATCTCTTTAAACATCTAATGTTTAAATAATGAAGGCATAAATTTTTTTTGGTCATTGTCTTCCCAATCACTACTTATGTTAGTTTGATTAGTATGGTTAAGTGTGATTGAGGCATAAGATTATATTTTTTTATTATTTTATAGAATTAAAATCAACAAAATGATAAAGTGATTAAATTATTGAATTCTAATTAATTATGAAATTAAAGGTATTCTAAGATATTTTAAATGTAGACCATTTGTTCCCACTTTCTATAGATATTCTGAACCTATGCTAATACTCTTAAGTTACCAAGTGTTTACTGTTAGTAGAATTACCAAGTATTAATATATTATGCTTGAAGTGTTCATACTCATATTGGTACAGAATAACATATTAAATTATTAAGTATCTGAAAGTAAAGTGTACAAAGGTAAATTAAATGCTAATCCAAGTATTGCAAAGGAATAAATCTCAATTTTAGTTCCATCATGCAAAAGTGTACAAGTGCATCTTGCATTCAAATAAAATTCTATACAATCAATTCAATTCCATGCTGTGGATATTCAGAGGGAAATTTGACAAAGTTCTACAAAGAGAAACTACAAGTTCTTTGCTAACAACTAATTGAACTATGCTTAATGTGGATGGTGTGCATTTATTTATAGATTTTGAGTAATAGAACGTTGACACATGTGCACCAACACATCCTAAAATGCATCAATGAGAATGCATTAATAGGAATGAGTCAATGTAGCTACATGATATATGGTATTTTATCATACCTCCACAACTAACTAAAAAATTTTCCTCAAGTTACAAAATTGATATAGAATTATTTACAAAATTTGGGAAGGTATAGGACTAATGAAAGACTCAACTCTAAGTGTTACATTACAAAAGAATTGTATTTCACACAAAACAAATTCTAGACTTATGAAAAAATTGGCAAGTGCTCATCCAAATGATGATAGAGTAAGATGAAATTCTTACAACGTGCCTAGAGGTGTAGGCTCTTGTGGCATGGAGGATCCTTCGTCACATCCTAGTCTTGCAAGTGGTTGAGGCTACTTTACTGCTACTACTACTACTTTTAAGAATTTGAAGGCATTTAGGAGTACCTTCATTTTCTCCTCCTTGCTCTATGGCTCATAAATTATCTAGGTAGCTTCACCTAGATGGATCAATGCTAGTATATTGCATGGGAATGGTAGGGTAGTGAACATTTCTTTCATGTTGATAAATTAGGCTATGAATTATTTATGTTGAATATCGCACGTTTTGACAAGGTTTTGTAGTTTTTGGTAGTTGTTTATTCTCTTGTCCAGGTTCTTGGTAATTGATCTTTGATATGTGAACTTGCTCTTAAAAAATTTAAGCTCCACATTGGTTACTTCCAACATTTTCTTTGTATCCTTATAAAGCTTAAACTCTACCTCATAGAAGAGGTTCAAGTTGATTACCTACTTCTCCAGTTTTGGTCTTGGCCTTCCTATTGTTAGCATTGCCAAGTTTGCATATCATAGGTTGGGTAATTTCATATACTTCATCATCTCCTTTATCTATAACTCCTTTAGGTGGATTTCAGTTTTGTTGTAGGTGCTAAGCACATCAAAGATAGGCTGCCATACATCACCTCTTTATTAGAGTTATTGGATGGCTTCATTCATCATAGCCTTTTCCAACTTGATATATTTTTCATTTATTTCCTTAAGCATTCTAACCTAGTCCTTGTAGTGATTCTTCACTTATTTGTACTTCATGACCTCATTTTCTAGGCGATAATCTTAATGGCAGTCTTCTAGGAAAGGGCATGAACCTTCTCCTTTGAGAGATTTCTATTTTCTATAGCCAACCTCCTCACATCTAAGTTTATATTAGTAAGTTGCTCATACTGCTCATGAATGTATTTAACCATCTAGTCCTTTTGTTGTTTAGCATTATGTAGGTAGTGATTCTCCTAGGTTAGCATAAGATTCTCCTTATGAACTATTTGAAGGTCATGATTGGAAAACTTTGTTATCTCTTTCAATAGTGAAGCATCAAATATCATGTCTTCCTTTGCATTTTCAACCTACTATAATCTTCATTGAAGAATTTTCAATAGTGAAGCATCAAATATCATATCTTGTAAGTTCTAGCCTAAGAATAGGAGGATCCAACAAGTGGGCTCTGGGTTTTGCAACCTTAGCTTCCAACCATCAATTACTTATGATGGCCTCCTCAAGCTATGTATTTGTAATTAGTAACTTGCTTCTTGTCTCTAGCAATTGTTATTGAGTAGCATAAATATCTATCGAAAGATCAAAGATCTTTAGAATTCACTTCCTAGCTACATTCATTCCTTTGTTGTCAACTCCTATAGACATTTGAACATTTGCCATGGTAGCAACATTAGGGATAGATGCTGTAAGAGCACTTAAAGATTCTTCTATCCTATCTACTACCACCTCTACTATATTCTCCTAGTCCTTATATGACATGACTAGGACTATTGTTCTTTCTCCTTTCTCAAGCATCACAAAGAAGGTTGATGCATTTCCAAAGATTTTAGAAAATGCTTGTCTTGGAATGGACACTATGACTTCTCTAACATTGGAATTGGAATGAATAGAAGCCTAGTTTCTCTGTGAGGAGAATAATAGGACCATTTCATCCCTCGACCAGCTAATGGTCCTTATGACCTCATTCAAGTTGCTCATGGCTGATCATTACATAGAACTTTCATCATCACCTTTGGGGACATATTATTACAACTAATTTTTTCTAAGTTTTCTTAGGTAGACATATTATTATAGCTAATGTTTCCTAAGTTTCCTTAGGCAGTCAATAGCTACTAGCATCTTGGGTGTCATCTTTGGTGCTGTAGGTGATGGTGGAGATGGCAGTTCTTCCTCTTGAAGCCTGGCAAATGCCTTGTCCTTCATCATCTCCTATCATGATACAGTAGGAGCATTATGGATCATGTCGTTAACATAGTGGGTAATCCCTCCTATTTTGTAGAGTTTTCCAATGAGACAAGGAAAGAGAAGTGTCTTCCTACCATCCTCATTTTCCTTGAACCACTTCTTGATCTCTAGGCAAATGAGTTAGGACATGTTGACTTGAAATTTTCTACTTAGAGCCAAGCATGCCTTGGTGAAGAAGGTAGTCACCTTGCTTGACCTTACTATGGGATTAAGGTGATAGGCTATGATCTTGAATAAGCTCACTCTTCTTTAGTTAGGACACTGTATTTCTTACAAGCCACCCCATAGCATCGTTGGACCCATTATTTCTTTGCTTTCAAGTCTGCTTGTGTTGAGATCTTTGTTAGCTTTGCACTGGTGTTAGTAGTCCAACGGCCTATGCAATAGCCTTAACCAAGTAGGAGATGATGATGTCTTTGATTTTCATAATTGCATCTTCTTTTCAGTTGTTCCAGAGGAGATAGGTATTGCCCATCAACCATTCTTCATTGGTGGAGAGAATGGACCATAGTGGAGACTCTTATAGCTATGACCTCACCTATTCTGATGCTAGATCTAGGAAAGATCTAAAGTTTAGCTTTTGAAAGATAGAATCCTGAACTCCCTTTTTGTGGACCTTCTCTAGCCAAGTCTCCATGATCACAACCTCCAAATTAGATCATGGTCTTAGGACCTCATCTTGGTTGAATTATAACATCTATGCTATGAGAATCTAGTAAACAAATTTCATCTTAGGCTCCTCTTGCAAGGCCCTAGTAGCATGAGTTTCCTTGAAAGCTTGTTCTTGGGGCTATTGTGGTTGTTGCTATTATTTCCCCCTTCCTCTTTCTGATCATTTCTCTTGGGGTTGTGATGACCCTCCTGCTTGTGATCCTCACTTTGGTGCCATTTACAAACATAAACATAACCCTCGATTAGTTGTTTAGATATAATCTTATTTAATCGGGTTAAGTCTATTGATCAAAAGTTGAAATTTTATCGTTAAGTTCTTATTTAATGATCACCGGTGTATACAATATTTTATTATTATTATAATATTTGTTCAATGAAAGTTGATTGTTGATATTAACTCTTAGGTTCATTATTTTAATATCTTACCTATGAGATTTTAGAAATTTTTTAAAAAAATTTCTATTAAAGGCTTAGCATTCAATGCCACCACCACATAAAGCTTAGCTCCAAAAACTCAAGGATTGAGAAATAGGTAAAAACAAGTAAGCAGTTAGGAAGTTATGACTCTTAGAATTCTATGGGATCTAAAAATTGCAAAAACTCCCTTGGAGTCTAAAGAAAATTATGAAAAATGAGCTAAGTGTCACACTTATTTATAGTATTTTTGTATTGCATTAACAAGGATGCATTAATAGGGCTATTTTGATAGGGATGTGTTAATGCAACTATTCACCAAAATTTTTCAACTTGATTTCTAAGGAATTTTGGAAGAGTTTGGGGCTGAGAAAAGAGCCAAATGGAAGCCAAAAATTTGGGAAAACATGGCAACAACATTTATGATGTTTTGGTTTAGGAATTCTAGCAATTTTAAATATGCAAAGTGAGTAAACAAAAGATGTTCCTTAAAGCCAAATTAGCATAAAACTAGATGATGTAGGTTGTCAAATTTATCAAAATCAAACTAAGACTTATGGTTATGGGATTTAAACTAGAAGACATCAAAGGCTATGCATGTAGGTTCTCCCCAAAGTAGACTTATGCCTAAAAATACCCTTGCATATCCCCATGACAAGGTATCCATAGGCATCTTGGATGATGAATGGTGATTTAGGTTAAATACTATGTCCATGCAAAATATTGTTTGAGGATTATGTAATCTACAAAATGAAAACTAATATATGACCATAGTACTAAATAGTGAGGTGAGGAAATGGAGTACTAGAATGGATGAGAGAGAGAGAGAGATTGGAAAAGGTAAATCTGGATCATAGCCACAAGAGATCTTTAATGGAATGCATGATTAAGATGATCTTAATACTTATTTGTCCTAGGTCTAGACCAAGTCCATATCATTTTTAGTGGTCTTGCATTGATGTGTTCCTCCTTTCCTAGCATCATGAGTTGACTACAACCATATAGAATGATCATCATTTTAAGAAAATAAGAAAATAGAAGAAGAAAGTACTTTATAAGTTATTTAGGAAGACATTTGGGCCTTAGTTAGAGGGGTGTCTTCAGGCATGAGTAACATGTCTTTCTAGTCCAATAATCAATGCTTGTATCCAAAGAGATCTTCAGAGGTGTGTGTGCTTATTCCTCATTTTTTGCAAGGAGAACCACACATTACAAAGACATACTTCCTTTTAAGGTTTACATTAAGAGTGATGATACAGCCCATGAGGAGCCATAGAACTCAAGAGAAAAGTAAGAAGAAAACTCATCAAATTCCCTTAAGGTCATACCCTTTTCAATTTCTACATGATTCTTTCTTGGTTCATTGGGTAATGAGATTATATGTTACTTTTAGTTTTCATATGAAAGAACCATTGTGATGACATGATACATATCTCCTCATGAGATAGATGAAATGGGTCGATGTTGTGAACTCACTACTTGATACAAATGAAAAACTGATAGCCCATTGGTAGAGAGCATAATTCAAAGATAAAGTGGCTTGTATAGATAGTTACAATCTTGATAGGTACATTTAGTAAATATGGAAGTGTGCAATAGCAATAGAATAAAATTAGATTATTCTTAAGGAAAATAATAAAGCAAAAAGGAATAGAATTGTAAAATGAAGCAAAGTAAAATTAAAAATAAAAGTAAGATATATAAAGAAAAATGTCAAAATACAAAGAAAGGGGAAACATATGAAGAATGATGTAAAATAAAAGGAAGAAAAACTTGTATCATCTCCAAGGTTTTAGAATAGATGGTTCCCTCCCCATGACTAAGTTGGAAGGGAAAGATTTGAGGAATGGAGCAAATTTGTTTTTGGGTTGAGAGGTTATGATTTTGGTTGGTTACTTGGAAGTCTGTGAATTGCTTTACTTATTGGATGTTGACAAGCATGTGCTTTTGAGGACTTGTTAGATGATAAATGGTCATAACCATGGAAGGAAAAATTGAGTGCACAATATATTATCATTTTCATAATGTCTAAAAATTAGTTTATTGTAGCACATGCATGGGATTCCAATAGAGAATCTTATCTTTTGGTTTGAATTCAAGTTTCCTTATTTGGGTGTCATGACATTGTTTGCGGTATGTCTTATGTAGTTCATTCATCATAAAAGGTATCCTTCGATTTTTATCTAATACATTAAGTTAATGTCTAAGTAAGCTCGCATATAATTATAAGTGTATGGAGTTCAATTTGTATTAAAAGTTTGGATAAATTTCCATACACTATCTCATAGGGAGAGTAACCTATAAGAAGTTTCCATGTTGAGCAGTATTCTCATAGGGCATCATTGAGTTTAGTGCTCTATTCTTTCCTATATCTACTAATAGTCCTTATTAGTGTTTGAGTGGTAAAGTGTCCCCTACACCTCACCATATGAATCATAAGTTTGTAAGTGAAATTTGGTCAAATTCCATGGACCTCTTCGAGCATCTAATATTTAGATAATGAAGTCATGATTTGTTGCTTGTCATTGTCTTTCCAATTGTTACTTGTGTTAATTTGATTGGTATGGTTAAGTGTGATTGAGACATAAGATGTTTATATTTTTGTTCTTATTTTACAAAATTAAAAGCAACAAAATGATAAAGTGATTAAATTATTGAGTTCTAATTAATTATAGAATTATAGGTGTTCTAAACTACTCTAAATGTAGAGCATATGTTGCCATTTTTTTGTACATATCCTGAACCTATAATAATGTTGTTGGGTTACCAAGTGTTTACTGCTACGCATGCCAAGTATTCATTGCTAGATTGCCAAGTGTTAATATATTATGCTCAAAGCAATTGTACTTATGTTGCTATAAAATAAAATGTTAAATTCCTATATATAGAAAAGTAAAGTGCGTGAAAGTAAACTAAATGCTAATCTAAGTGCTGCAATGGCAGTAATAAATCTTGATTTTATTACCGGTTATGCAGAAGCGTCCAAGTGCATCTTGCATTTGAATAAAATTTCGTAGAATCAATTCAATCTACAGTGCACACATTAAAGGGAAATTTGACTAAGCCCTAAAGAGAGGAACTGGAAGAGCTTTGCTACACCACTAATTGAATTATGCTCAACGTGGATGGTGTGTGCATATTTATAGATTTTGGGCAACTGAGCATTGATGCATATGTGCCAACGCATCCTAGGATGCATCAACAAGGATGTGTTGATGCGGTTGCCCAATATCTGGTGTTTTATTTGAAATAAATATTGGTATTAAGTCACAATTCTTTATCTTGAATCCTTTTACTATTTTAAGTTCAAGCATGGATGTTGAAAAGTGATGTAAATTTTGTTATGACTAGGACCTTTTTTCCTACTAACAATTAATTCTCTTCACTTATTTTTTCAAAGTATCAATTGTAAGGTTGTACATAGGAGTAGAGAGTCTTGAAATCGAAACACTTCTTCTTTCCATTTTTTGATTATGTCTACTTAGTGTCAAGCTTGTGATGTACTTTGAATTTTATTTGTTCATTATTTTGGGGTTAAACACCACCCACAATAATAGTTTTGCCCTACAAACTATAGGAAGCTATTTAAGTCTTTTCTATAAACCTACGTGAAATTAGTTAACCTTTCTTGATAGGAGTATACGACCTTAGCAAATCTAAAGCATGAAATATACACAAAGATCAAGTTTGCATTCCCATTTTGATTGCAATTTGTCATTTAACTTTGGAAGAATTAGTAAGTATATATTGAAGCTCTAATGTAAGCATCAACATATTACATACCTTTCCTATTTAGGTATTTAATGAAGGGCTATTAGAATATTGTTTCTTTTTTATGATTGGGAAATTTAATTTCCAACCATATTTTACGATCTAAAACTTGAAAAACGGGTTGGAAATTCACATGCTAAAGACAATACTACTTTATCTTTTGGTATGCGTTAATAATGAGGTTTTAGTTTAATGGTCTTGTTATGGGTGCACTAAATTATGGGTTTAATTAGGGAAAAATTAACGAAGTTATAAACTTCTAATTTTGATAGTGGTAAATATTGTTAAAACAAAGTTTGGAAGCTTTTTAAACTTAAGTTTGCGAATCAATTTTTCTTTTTATTTTCAATCTTATTTATTTATTTGGTTGATGGATCATTCGGTAATGGATGGTAGTTGACAACCTATTGATCAAAATCAGAAACCGAAAAAGCAATATACTAAGTTCAACTCTCTTTTAGTATGGATAGCGGACGCAGACTAACAAGGTTGGTTCATCGAAAGCTCCCATGGCCCTGGCGTGGGCTCCTGCTCCTGCTCCTGCTTGCCCTTCCCTTTATAATAAAAAGGGGGCCTTCCCGCTGCCTGTCTCCTCATCGCTTGCATTTCATTTGCAAAAACGGCACATGCCAAACAAGCACAACAAACTACACGATGGCGTCCATGTCCGTCGCGGCGTATACGGTGCTCCTGTGTCTTCAATGCCATGTTGTGGCTCTGATTGCTGCAGAACCAGAACCAGAAGCAGAAGCAGGGCCCCCTGAATACCTGCAAACGTTGCCGACTGCCACGCAGAAGGCAGTGGCGCACTGCCACAATATCACACACGATGCGGATGCCCGCTTACTCTGCAATCTCATCCACGGCCTGAATTCGCATGCCAGTGACGCCCATGTCAACACCACGTCGTCGCCAGTGTGTGCCTTCAAACGCGAAGGTGGAGACCGCCTGCACCGGTACGCGACTCCGCCATCGCCTCATTTTGAGGTAGCCCTGGCGGCCTACATTGCCATGCATCGCCGCTGCGCCGCTGTGGAGTCACACGCCCACGTAGCGGCCATTCACAGAAACAGCAACAAAAGAAGCAGCAGTAACAACAACAAGAACAACAACAACATCAAGTGCCGAGATTTACTTGCGGGGGGTGTTTCGGGAGGCCTGGGAAATCGCATGCTGGGCATGGCCTCCACTTTCATCTACGCTCTTGTCTCGCAACGGGTCCTGCTCATCTCTTACCCGGACTGGCACCGCCTCTTCTGCGAACCATTCCCGGGCGCCCTCGTCGACGCCGACGCGCCCTTCTACGGCGGTGTCGGCGTCCCCGCTCTTCAATTTCTGACGACGACGATGCCTGCGCTGCCGTCGGTGGTGTCCATGGGACTGCACCACGGCTCCTCCGACGCAGAGCTGCGGGCGCTGACGTGCCCGGCAACGTTCCGGCGAATGCAGGACGTGGCCATCGTGGAAGTCCGGGGCAGCAACCAGTTCTTCGCCACGGGAATGTTCCAGAACCCTGCACTGGCGCCGCTGCTGCACCTGCTGTTCCCGGAGCGGAACCCCTTCCACGCGGTGTCCAAGTTTCTGTACGCGCCTTCCGACCCGATGTGGCGTCGCATCGGGGCCAAGGCCGAGCAACTGAGGAGCGGGGCCGTCCGTGGCATCGGCGTGCAGATCCGCGAGTTCTGGAACTACACCCCCGCCTACGATGACAACGTCCTGCGCTGTATATTGCGTCACTCGGCTCTGTGTCCTCGGGAGCACGGCCAGGTCAGTGTTTACGTGGCCACGATCGTCCGGCATCACGTACATGAGTTGCAGGAGCGGCGACAGAAAATGGAAGCGGCCTTGGGCAGGCACGTCCGCGTGGTGACGCAGAGGTTGGCCGATGAGGACGAGGATGGTGTGGAAAGGCATGGTATTGAGCAGCAGCAGGAAGCGTTGCTTGATATGTGGATGCTCAGTCTCAGCGATGTGCTTCTCACCAGTTTTGAATCCACCTTCGGCTACGTCTCGCACGCGCTCGGCGGCCTCCTCCCATTTTACATTAACAGACACTCGGTCTCTGATGGGGATGATGAGAAGGTGTGCAGCTCCGGCTTCAGCAGTGAGCCGTGCTACCATTTCCCGCCCAAGGCATGGTCCTGCCCCAACCAACGCAACAACGCCACCGCGCGTCCTCGTCTCGACTATGTCAGGCCCTGCCCGGACCGTTCCTCCGGATGGCAACTCACACAACCTTAGAAATTACATCAACCATCGTCGCTATCGCTAGAATAATGATATTTTTAGTTGTTTTTCGTCGTTTGCATGTTCCCACTCCAGGTTAGTTGGATGCTTGCTTGGTACCGAATCATTATGCAGTGTATAGTTTTCAAATGCTGGCATAGATTACTGGTTCAACCATCACGGCTGGAGTAGAAATTTTAGAAACAAATGAATGCCTTTAGGTGTGATTTTCCTGCCTTTTAAACAACTATTCCTTTGATCAATAAATTTCAAGAAAGGGTAAACCGATTTCACTTTTCTGGGTATCTATTTTGCTTTCCCGTTTCTCAGTTTTGTCCACAGACTAAACTGATTTTCTCAAAGTTAAAAATCAAATTCACTAAAAATGTTAAAAATCAAATTCACTAAAAGTCAGGTGAACCATTAACGTGTCCCACGGCCTACTTTACATGCTGCTGGCTGGTCATGTCTTTGAACGTTTTTTTACTACATTAATAAAATAACGAAACTGATACAAACAAAAGGCAAAATTGATATAATCTAAACAGGAAATGGATATACATTTCAATAAATTTATCATTTTAAAAAGAAAAATTGCTATTGAGATGAATGAAATTAATTGCTTTAAAAATATGAACTGTCATGACTTGTCCATTTATCGTGATCATTAAAAGATCCCAACCCTACATATTTCCTGACCTTTTAAATACAGTATGAACAACTTCAGTGGATTGCAATTTAAGGCACCATTGATAGTAATATCCTCACAAATTAACGTTCCAGAGATAGCAATATCTCTCACAATTGCAATTTAACCCACAGTTATTTTTAAACTTTTATCATTAAAATCACAATTTAATTCACGAGATTTCTTTTGCTCAAGTTACATGCCAACCTCAACATATTTGACATGAAAAGTAATACCAGATATATGTTGACATGAAAAGTAATGCCAGATATTCATGGCTGAGTGCAACAAAGTTACATAGACATATTTGTTCAACTGTATTTCTTACCATTTTCCTTACCCATACAAATCTTTAGTTAATTACAAATTCTTCTTAATCTACTTTGTTTAATTTATTAACCTAATAGTTTACATTTTTCTCATTAACGTACTCACAAATGAAACAAAGTACATCAAAAGAGGCCAAAATCTAGAGAAAAGTCTCAAGTAAAAGACCCAAACAAAATAGAAACATCAAAAAGGCATAAGGAAGAAAACGCCCTCACAAGAAGTGACAAACCCACCAATAAGTTAATAGAAGCCAACAAAAAAAAAAAAAAAAAAAAAAAAAAAAGAGAGAAAANTATCCTTCTATTCAACATCCTTTTCTTTTTTTAGCAACTGGACCCACCTTCGCATAACTATCATGATCATTATTACAGCCTTGTCCCAACAAAATGGGGTTGGCTACATGAGTTATTTTTCACCATTTGCCTCTATGAAGAGCTAGATCTTTGTTTGGTAGTTTCTTCAAATTATCTTTGATTGTTTTTTCCTATGTCTTTTTTGATCTTCTTTTCAGTGGTTTTCCTAGAACAATGATGTAGCAACCTTATTTATAGGCTTAATGTTTGATCTTCTTTGCACATATCCAAACCATTTAAGCTACTACTTTTGTAGCTTATTTGGAATAGCAACTATTCCAAGTTTTCTTTTGATGTTTGTATTATGTAGTTTATCTCTTCTAATAACATTGAACATTCATTGAAGTATTCATATTTCTACCAGACTGATTTATTGTTTATGCCTCTTCTGTACAACCCAATATTCAACACTAGATAAGATGGTAGGTGATGAATCATCAAAAGGTTGCATCAATAGGCATGCATTGATGCATCCTTGTCAACACGTGTTAATGTGTTGGAGCAATGTCTTTCCTTACCTATAAATATGTGAGCACCCACTGCATATGAGGCATCTTTTAGTCATTTTATAACTAGACTCGTCCAGTTTTGTTTCATGATCTTCAGAAATAGTTAGTGAGCACTCACAGTGTGAATTTGATTTAGTTGTACAACCTCTTATTTGAGTGGAATTGTACCTAGACATTCCATGAACAACATTGAGATCGAGATTGATTCACATTCATTGTAGTACTTTGACTTAGATTAGATTTACTTTCCATGCAATTTACTCTTCATGTACTTAGTTAATATTTATGTTTTCACGCATATTAATCAATTGGTAAAATGAGTGCAACTACTTTCGAGTGTAAATACGTATTTGCTTGGTAATCCTAACAGTGTTATTGCTTAGTTCGTGGAGTAATGTAACGCTTGGTAACCCTAGTAGTGGATACGTGAGTTTAGGTGTGTACAAGAAGCTGGGAATGGGTACTTATCACCCTTAGGCTAGTTTAAAATTTACTTTTTTATTGTTAGTTAGATTAATTAATTAATATCTCTATTATCGTTAAGATTAGCATAAGGCCAAAACAAACATAATTAATATCTCTATTATTATTAAGATTAGCATAAGGCCAAAACAAAATCAACTATCATATGCTTCACTTTGGACTAAACCATACATGACAAAGCTACCACTAGTCCAAGTAGGAAGAAAATGTCTTGCAATCAATGTTTAACAATCTAGATGCCACATTAGTCCCATCCACAGAATTCGACTTGATTACATGAGAATTTTAATGATTCATATGGTTGGGCATAAGGGGTACTTGTCGCTCATCATTGGCACCATTTCTAGGGATGGTGCTAGTTATCTAATATTTTAAGTCACACACGTTATCAAATAAAACCCTGTCTTCCTCGCATAGGGCCAAGAATGCATCACATAATGAAAACACTAGTAGGAGAAATGATAGGCTCTATACTAAAGAAAATTTGAAGTGAGCAACCATAAGAAAGGGTTTCATATGCTTATTTAGACCCTTACTACACTCAAAGACTATGTTCAACTAATGCAAACAATCATAGATGAGATGGAGTAGGTCCTAGAACAAGGAGGGCCTCAAGGCCTAGGACTTCCTCTAAACCTAAAAAAGATAAATCAAGGGACTATGGGGGGAGATATAGGAGCCATGGTTATTCTCCCCATTCCCCATCTTCTTCTTCCTCTTCAATGTCTAGTTCTAATGAAGATGAATGTAGGTATAAAGATAGAGATTCTTTAAGGGGTCAAGATGGAGATAGAAATAGAACACAAAGAAAAGATGAAATACATGAAGTGAGCATAGAAAAGATTATCACAATCAAATAATTAAAAATAGAGATGATCACCATGACATTTTTGATACAAATGAACCCTTGTTTGCTACTAGGGGCATGAAGTAGATTACGGAGGTAGTTCAAATACTTCACGGGCATCAAAGGAAAAGTTGCATCAAACGACTTGATATGAAAAACATTTATAAATTTAATGGAGGCTATCATTTTGATCCACAACATCATTTACAAGCCTTCCATGATGCCTACGCCTTGCAAAATATTAGGCGTAAGTGACAAAAGTTTAGGCTATTTCCTAGGACACTAATAGACGAAGTTGAAAGTTGGTATAGATTGTTGGAACCAAATTCAATCCATCAATGGTCCACAATGCTAGAGCTTTTTAATGAAAAATACCAAACCTATGCAAGAGTGTCCAACCTAAGAAAATAAATCGAAGGATGGAAGCAAGAAAAAAATAAATCCTTGGATGTGACCTTGGATGAATACTATTCACTACTACATAGATGTCCAAGCCATAATTTCTCTAAAAAAGAGTAGCTTTTCCACATCATAGATGGGATTTGTAATCAAACGAGGGAGAGCCTTGGGATCTATGACCAAGGTTGGTTATCCGAATTGAAAATCCATCAATTGTAAAGGCTAGTTGAGTAGGTGGCAAAAGAAGAAGGAGAGCTATGAAAATGAGAAAATGTAGAGGAATATAACTAGAATCCAACTCTTTAATAGAAGGAGGTCCATATCTATGATTAGGAAAAAGAGACAGCTATTGATGAGTTGATTTCAAAACAAACCTTACCAATACAAAAGTATATCGCTAAGCTTGACGCAAGGATACATAAGATGTGGGAGTTAATAAATGAGAAGGTTACAACCTACATAGAAACCATAAAGGAGAAGGTAACACAAAATGAATTAAGTGAGCACAACAATAAGAAGAAAAGGAACAAAGAAATAGGTAGGAACACTTACTGGCAAAAAGGGAAAATAGCTGTAGTAGAAAAGGTTATAGAGTCAAACATAGAAGAGGATGATGGATATTACATTTGCCAATATGAACATCCAAATGACTATTGCCTAGTTATGTTACAACTACAAGAGTTTGTGACTTTTACTATGAATCCCAAGTTCATACAAAAGAAAATGCCTAGGAAATGATCTTACTCACAAGGTAATTATAGATAGTTCTACAACCAATCATACTATTTCAGTGGGACTTCTTATCAGCCTCAACACTACTATCAACTACAGTACCAAAACCTACAGTCGTGGGGGATGCCATCATCAAATCAGCAATGCCCTTATTGCTAACCAGATCTATATGATTATTATGTTCAATAACCTATTTCTCCATATGGTTCTACTTCTCTACCTCATATCACTACTACCACTCTCTTGAATATCATCAACTCGCAACATCTCCTATGAGATCACCATCTTAAACCTCTTATCCTCCATGAAATTCTCAATATTCTCATACTTCCCTCTAATATATGTTACCACTAATAACACAAGAAGAATTTCCACCACAAAATTAATGGAAAAATGTCACTTATGTTATGAACATATAAATAAATGATAATGTTAGTAGATCTTAACAAAATTTTTAGAAACATCCTTTCTTTAGGACAATTTCTTCACATAGGCACAAAACTTGGAGACCTACTAACTCATCAAAACTAGCACAAGGCCCATCTGGTGCAACATCATTACTCACCAGAACAATGCCTCCTAATCATATGTAAAAGCCAACACCCATCACCACTACAACACAAGACATAAAAGATGAACCTATCACTATGGAGAGATAGAAAACTCCATGCATCACTAATAATGATAAAGGATGCAGTTGTGAGCCAAAAGTTCAAAATATTAACATAATTTCTATACCAATCAACATCAAAGATAAAAAATAAGTGTGTGAGTAGAACCAAGTCTACATAGTAGTCACTAAACCAAAAGACACCCAGTGGCTTGAAAATGAGAATACAAAACTATTTAAAAGATGCATGGAAACATCCAACCCACTTATTATCTCTCATCCCACCTATAGGCTTAGTCGTGAGGGAGATGCTCCATCTTGAATAAAGAACTAATAAGTGCTTTGAACTTTTTTATTTTATAATTTTTTTTAGCATTTTCCTATTTCTTTCAACATTTTCTACTTCTTAATATATTTTTTATTTCTTTTTATTTTTCATTTCTTTTCTTTTCTTTATAATTTTCTCCTTTATTGAGTCATTTTCTTTATTTTTTCTAAATGTCTGTTATGTTTTTGTTAATAATATTACTAGTCATGATGCATAAGTCAACATTATGTGTTGAGTTTTTATGCTATGTTATCAAGATGATTGGATGAATAATTGTGTAAAGTAGTGAGACCACATGATCCATCTCTATAGTTCTCTATATAAAAGGTCTTTGTCATGGAAACAATATGGTTCTTTTTATATGAAACTAAAATTAATTAGTGATCATTGTGCTTGGAAGATAGAGGGAAAGACCAAGTAGGAATGGTAAAGTATGTAACCTTAAGGGGATTTTTTGGGTTCTCTTCTTAACTTCCTTCTTATGATTTATGACTCCTCTAGGAATGTATCATCACTCCTATCGTTGACCAATAAACATGAAGCTATGTCATTGCATGGTATGATTCCCATTTATTCAAAAATAAAAATAAAAACACAAAACATAATGGGAATTCAAAGCACATCCCTTAGACACAATAATTGGCTACAAGCACTAGTTATGGGGCTGGAAAGACATGTTATCCATGTTTGAAGACACCCCACTAACTAAGGCCTTTTCTTCCTTCTTCTTTCTTCTTCTCTTTTTGGAGTGATGATCATTCTCTATGGTGGTTATGGACTCATGATGGTAGGTAGGAAGGAACACATCAATGTGAGGTCACTGTTACTGGTATGGACTTGGTCTGAATATGATGATCATTTTAATCACAATTAACACAATAAAATATTGCGAACATGGTGAAGTACCTTACATCCCAATCTCTACAATCCCTTCTCATCCCATTATTCACCTCACTGTTGCATACAATTATGAGATTTTTTTTATATAGTATAATTCCAAATCCTAACCAAGGTAATTGTATGATGTTTGGAACAAAGGCATGTTGTACATTTAACTTTGAAGGTTCCCATAGACATCTATAGAAGTGGTTATGCAAGGGCACAATGGCAAGAGCCTACTTTGGGGAGGATCCACTAGCATGACTTTGTTTTGATCATGGCTTTGAACTAAACCTCACATCTTCCAGAACATCATTGATGGCTTCTCTAAATTTATGCATATGTTTGGGACTACTGCTTATAACTTTAAATTACCTTTTCCTACTTTTTTATTGGAATATCCTTCAAATTCAAATTTCTTGGCCATCTTCTGATTTTAACCTTTTGTTTTAATAGTTTGAAAACTTGTATGCTTTTAGAGTTACACTCGCTAATCATGGGGACTATAGATGTATTTTTTGAAATTTGTAAATTTTTCTAACATCCTATTTTCAAGCATTAGGTTACCTAATGGTAATAATAATCAAAACAACAAGAATAACTTGATGATTCTAGTTACCCCATAATCTTGGGAATAGTACTTTTTCATCACATTGTGCTGAAATGCTAACATTTTTTAAGCTAAGCTAACTATGGAATCCAAAAAGGATTAATTATTAAGAAAAAATTACCAAAACTGATGTTGATTGATGAGTGGTGAGGTACCCCTACACTCAACCATACAAATACGAGCGTTTCACGTGCGATCTAGTCAAACTCCATAGAAAGACTAGTTGTGGTATCTAGACAGTTATTCTTAGGTTGCAGTTTGTTGTCTTCCCACCTGGACTAGTATTAGCTTTATCACGTATGGTTTAGTCTAGAGTGAGGTGTATGATGTGTTCCTATACTAATGCTACTCCTAGAGGCAGTGGAAAATATCTTTAATTAAGCTAAGAGGAAAGGGAGAGAGAATCTAAACTAGCTTAAGTGCGATGAGCATCCGTTCCTTAATCATCCGTACACATCTTGGACCTCGTGCATGACTACCACTGGCATTACCAAGCGCATGGCCTAAGTACGGTACTGGGTTACCAAGTAGTCACACTTAAATGCTCATGATTAAGTCATACTCATTCCACGTTTAAAAGGAGTTTAGGGTGAAGAGAGATTAATTAATAAAGCAGTAAATAACAATAAAAATTAAATAATTTAAACTAAGTGAATGCTGCAATGATGAAGTAATCTTGATCTTTATTGCTGGTCATGTGTGTGTCCACGTACGACACACTCGAATAAGGATGTCATACAATTACAATCACCACACTGTGGGCATGCACTGGGAGAGAAGGGTTGAGAGAAAAATTACTTAAAACTAAATACTTAAAAGAAACTAAAAACTCCCAAAAAACTGCCTATCATATCTGTCTACCTCTTATTTATAGATGAGAAGACAGGCTGTGATATAGCGTATGTGATATCGCGGACAACAAAATGATAACTCATCATTGATCCTTTGGTAATTGTAGGTGATGTTAAAAAAAATGCCTAAGGTAGAAGGTCTATTCCAAAGCAAGGGAAAAAGGCCAAAAGAAGGACAAAGGAGGATATGATTGTGGACAAATAGTAGAACATATAAGGATTAAGACTCAAACATCACAAGTTTACTAGATCCATGGGATGATAAGGAGAACTTTCAGTGCATCCTTCAGAATTTTTTACATAAAAAGAGAAGCATCAACATAACAATCAAGGTTGGAAGTCTGCCATTGCTAACAACAACAAGAGGATTCATCTTCAACGAATTTTTGAAGACCTTTGCAAATTTTGTAAACTGTAATTTTTTTCTAGTCTTTTTGTTAGTTTTTTAATACATCTACTTGGATAAAGATTTTGTAATGTTATATTCAAAGTTAGTTAGTAGTTAGCGTTAGTCAATAATCCTCGATATTCCCAATTTTGTAAAGTAAGCTCGGTCCTATTTTGTTAACTCAATGATGAGTTTTTAGTCAGTCATGGGGGTATGATGAATCATTAGATGGTAGCATCAATGGATATGTGTCAGCACATTCCCATCAATGCATCCCTATCAACGCATATGCATTGATGCAATCTCTTTTCTCACCTATAAATATGTGAGCACCCACTACATATGAGACATACTTTGATCATTTTGTAGCTAGACTCTAGCAGTTTCATTTTGTGATATTAGGAAATAGTCAGTGAGTTCCTATAGTATGAATTTGAGTCAACTGTATGACATATTATTCAAGTGGCATTGTACCTAGACACATTTCATGAATGACAATAAGATCAAGATTAATTTACATTCATTGTAGCACTTTGACTCAGATTAGATTTACTTTCCATGCAATTTACTCTTCATGTACTTAGTTAATATTTACATTTTCATGTATATTAATGAATTGGTGGAATGAGTGCAACTAGTTTTGAGTGTAAAGACGTATTTGCTTGGTAATCCTACTAGTGTTATTACTTGGTTTGTCTAGTAACATAATGTTTAGTAATTCTAGTAGTTAATATGTGAGTGCAACATGTGTACAGTAAGCTAGGAACAGACACTCATTGCCCTTAGGCTAGTTTAGAATTTACTTTTTTGTTATTAGTTACATTAAATAATTAATTCCTCCATTATTATTAAGATTAGCATAAGGCCAAAACAACATCAACTATCATATGCCTCACTTTGGACTAAATCATACATGACAAAGCTACCACTAGTTTGAGTGGGAAAATAACATCCTACGATCAATGCTTAATAATCTAGATACCACACTAGTCCCATCCATGGAATTCAACTAGATTTCATGTGAATGCTTGTGATTCATATGGTTGGATGTAGGGGGTACTCATCACTCATCAATAGGTCTAATTGCTATCTTGTATAATTTCCCATTCAATTTTATTGGTATTCTTTTATCACATAGAACACCTCTAGTCTATCTCCATTTTGACCATCCTACCTCAATTCTATTTCTTATATCTTTAACAATTTCATCATCAAATTAGAGAATTGATTCTAGGTAGTGGAACTATTTGTAGTGAGGGACATAATATTGTGTTGAATGAATGTATTGTGAAAATTTTTTGTTACCTAAATATCTTGAGGATATATATAATCATTTAGTTATGATTATGGTCCTCCTAAAACACAGCATGATTTATTAAAGATAGATAGGACCAATAGTGTAAAGATGTGTAATTGAATGAAACTTACTCCTAACTATTATAAAGGACTCAAATTTATTTTTCACCTTGAAAGGCTTTATCTACATGATCTCACTTATCTCATGATATTATTTAAGAAGTACATACAACACTCCTTGGCATTTTTTAAGGATGATTGTTGATGAGACACGATTCACATAGGCCGTGATATCGCGTACGCGATATCGCATCCGCCGCGATATCGCATCCCCCATGATATCGCATCTTCCCCTACGATATCGCGTATGCGATATCATAGTTTACCGCCATATCTATAAATAAGACATGGCTCTCCCTTGTTCGGGATCCCAGTTTTAGAGTAACGAAGCTCAAGCAGTTTGATCCCTCCAGAGTTAGATTTTTTTCCCGTGTCTACCCGCAGTGTGGTGAATGTAATTGTACGATGTATTTATTCGAGTGTGCCGTACTTGGACATGCACATGATCGGCAATAAAGATGGAGATTACTTCATCATTGCAGCATTCACTTAGTTTATTTAATTGTTATTTATTTAATGTTATTTATTGCTTTCATAGCACAGTGTGAGTATGACTTGATTACGAGCATCTACGGATGTGTACGGCTAGTCAAGGAATCGGTTACTCATCGCGATTAGTCTCTCACCCTTAAACTCC
>MNCI01021675.1:395043-456905 GCA_015680685.1 Gnetum montanum
GGCTAGTCAAGGAATCGGTTACTCATCGCGATTAGTCTCTCATCCTTAAACTCCTAGAAGCGGAACGAGTACGACTTGGTTATGAGCATTTAAGTGTAACTGCTTGGTAGCCTAGTGGTGTAGCTAGGATCTACGCTTGGTAACCCAGTGGCATATTTGGGGTCTACGCTTGGTAATCCCAGCGGCGTACCTAGGATCTATGCTTGGTAGTCCTAGTGGCAGTCGTACATAGGGTCCAAGATGTGTACGGTTGATCAAGGAATCGGTTGCTCATCGCACTTAGGCTAGATTAGATTTTCTTACCCTTTTCCTCCTAGCTTAGCTTAGTTAGTATTCTTTTCCACTGCCATCAGGAGTAGCGTTAGAATTAGAACACATCATACACCTCATCTAGACTAAACCATACGTGACATATGCAAAACTAGTCTAGGTGGGAAGATAGCGAATTGCGACCTAAGGCTAACTATCTAGGTGCCACAACTAGTCCGTCTGCGGAGTTCGACCAGATCGCGCGTGCGACGCTCGTTTCGTATGGTTGAGTGTAGGGGTACCTCGCCACTCATCAATTGTGATCCAATGTTATAGAAAAGTTGAAAATAGTCATCTTTATAATGATAATTTTCTTATTTTCCTCTTGAGACATCTTGCTTAGTTGCTAACATAATGCATCAAATTAGTTAAATTTCATGAAAATAAAAGAAACATCACCTAGAGGTTTAATGCTCATCCCACCAAGGCAAGGCCTTGGAAGGGTTAGTGGATGAACAAAAACCTAATCTCTTTCAAGGGATTGTACTCAAGATTAAGTTAAATTATCTTTGTAACTCAATGTTACCCACTAGACTTGAACCCATAAATTGCAACTTTAGAATCAAGAGTCTTGACACTAGGCTAACATCTTAGAGTCTATTAAAACTAAACCCATCAATGTCTTGAATTTTATGAAAATAATTTTTAAATAATATTTAAGAAATCATAATTATCTAGAAGTTTTTCATAAAAATATACTAATAAGTAAAATATTTATTTTCATTAAAAATATTAGTTCATTTTGGAATTTTCTTAATTTTTAGAAAGTTCCTTCTTCTTCTTAGTTCTGATATCAACTATTAGAGTAGATAGTAGAAGAGAAAATGATCATACATTTCAAACTACAAATTTAATCTTCAATCTTAGCATTGTTATAATGATTTAAAAGTTCTTTATAATTTAGTAAAAAGAAACATTCAAAAATACATCATAAAACACAAATTACAAACTATTCTTTCTTTACTATTTGAAATGTAACAGATTTAATGAAATAAATTTGTTAATTTAGGTCTTATAAAATATAATAAATATTACAATAAAATACCATGAATAATAGATTTTATATTAATAAGAATCATTAAAAAATAATAGGTGATGAATAGTTAAGTAATCCAACACCTAATTATATAAATTACAAGCATTCACACATGATTTGGTCAAATTTCATGGACTAGGTCTAGTTGGATGCCTTAAATAGTCAAGTGCTAAGTTACTAAATGTTGTCTTTCCAATCACACTTGTGTGGGCTCAAGTTATATGTTTAAGTGTGATTGTGACATCTCATCCTCGAATTTCATGGCAAACATCAAATATATGTTGTATTAGACATTATGCATTAGAAGACAATATATCAAATGTCAAATATATGTAAGATTTGACATTTTGTGTAAAGAAGATAACAAAGAAAATGCAAGAAGAGAAAGAAAAGAAAGATTTATTGATATGGAATAAAGTATCTGGATCATGCTCTAAGAGTGTTCCTTAGGGTTTTTTCCTTTGGCATCTATCCCTTAGAGGCAATCCAACATTGCCACCATGGTTAGGCCTATAACCCAGCTAGAAGGGATGGCCAATCCACTTCCTGTGCCACTCCACTCGGCTCTTGTGACTTGCCTTACCAGCCTTGCCACTCCATGCCTAGCACGATCTCTAAGCCTAGGTATAAATGCCTCAGGTCAATCAAGAGACATGTCCATTATTACTATGCATCCTTTTAGGTCTCAATTACAATTACCCTTTTTAAGTCATATTAAGATAACAATAACACTTATTATGAAGAGCCACCATCTTCATTAGGCAACAACATCATTTGGGAATGGGGATGTGATAGTGATCAAGACATATGATTATATTTTTATTCTTAAAATATTTAAAACATTAATATAATTAATCTAAGTATAGGAAATAAATATAATCTAGCTTAAGCATAGAGCATTCATTCCCAACTTATTGTACACATCCTGAACATGTATTAACATTGCTAGGTTACCAAGTTTTCACTATTGGATGTACCAAGTATCCAGTATTGGGATTATCAAACATTAATACATTTATGCTTGAAGTGTAATTCAATAAAATATTTAACTAAGTATATGAAAAATAAAAGAATATTTAAAATAAATTCCAAAGTAAAAGATTAAAACATTGTTAATAGGTAGTGTTCAATGCTCTACCCACATGAAGACAAATGTACACAAAGTGAAAGTATTTTTATTTCTTTTTTAGTTGACAAGTGGATATAAAATATTTTGGCCCCAACTCACCCTTATTTTGCCTAAATTTCTTTATTTTCACTATGAGGAATGACCTCTTAAGTTCCTCAGGTATGGCCCCAATTATTTTCTAGAAATTATAAGGGCATATATGAATGAATTGACATGTTTTTAAAGTTAATAAAGTTGTCATTTGATTTTTTTTTGTAATTTCATAATTCTTCATATTCCTTTCTTCTCTCACTTATACATCTATCACTAGTATCAACTTCCATTCTCAATTATCAATTTATTATTAGTAGTCATTGGTGCAATCAAATTATCAAGCAACCATCATATTAAATGCATTGTTAAGATTCCTATAACTCATTTTCTTATAGTTCAAAATTTTAGACATTCTAAAATTATCACACCTAGAACATCAAGAGTTAAAACTACATAAGTCAAAAATTCAAGAAGAAATTTTTAACAAACACTAAACCAAGTGTTGCAATGGATAAAATAGATTTCAATTTTATTTTTTTCATGTAAGTATATTTAGTTACATAAATAAAACTTTGTACAATCTACTCAATCCATGTTGTGGGCACTCAAGTGGAAAAATTCTAACTTTCATGAAATGAAACTATAAGAGTCTAGCTAAGGGAATGATCAAATGATTTCATAAATGCAAGGAGAATGTGCATTTATATAGGTATTTATTATGCTTGTGTCAATGTTGATAAAGCAAGGACTACATCAATGCTAATATAACAATGTGTTGCATCAATGTAAGTCTAGAACACTAATATTCATCATACCTCCATGACTAACTAAAAACTCATCCTTGAGTCAATAAAATTAGGATCTAGTTTGTAAAATTGAGGAAGTATGAGGCTAATTGATTGATTGGCTCAAGTGTCACATTACAAATGTTTTTTGAGTATTTATAATTCAAATCACAAAATTAGACATATTACAAAATTTAACCTTGGCTAATATGTACAAAATTAGACCAAGACATATACCTCAATTGGAACCAGAAGGCAACAACTCCTATGATTCTTGTCATGGCTACTTGTACCTTGGCTTGAGATATGACTACTCTGTGGTTGCTTCCTTTAGTTAAAATACATCTAGTAGGGCTTTCACCCTCCCTTCCTTACTTCTGGGATCACTAATTATCCAAGCAAATTTTCCTAGAGTTGTTATGGTTGGCATATCCTAGGGGCAAGGAAAAGTTAGAAACATATATTTGGCATTAATATATAAGATAACAAAATGTTTACACTTGACATTGAATGCTTTGATTATGTTCTTTTGGTTTTGGTAGTCAACCATTCTCTTAGGTAGGTTCTTAGTAACTAATCACTGATCTTCAAAATCTATGTTGAAAAATTCAAGCTCTACATTTGCTATTTCTAGCTTCTACTTTATATCTTTATAAAGCTTAAACTCACCTTCATTCGACAAGTACAAGTTGGACACTTATTTTTCGAACTCTAACCTTGGTCATCCATCAGTGAGCATTACTAGATTTGCATATTAGAGATTGGAAACTTCATGTATTTTATCATTTCTTCAACTTGCAACTCCTTCATAGAAATTTATATCATGTTGTAAGCATTTAGTTCATCAATGATGGATTTCCATATGTTTTCTTATTATTGGAGTTGCTAGAGAGCATTATTCATCTTAGATTTGGAAAGTTGGATTTCTTTTTCATTCACTTCTTTCAACATGTCCACTTGGTCCCTATAATGATTCGACCTTCTCATACTTTAGGATCTCATTTTTTCATGTGGTAATTTTGACATTCAACTTTTTCTTTCTTGCGCACACCTCTTTCATTGAGAGATTTTGGTTTTAAGTTGCAAGTCTTCTTACATCTTGGTTTATGTTAACTAATTATTCTTGTTAGTTATTAAAATATTTCTTTAATTGTTCCTTCTGCTTCTTAATCTTAAGTAATATTTCATTTTCTTTGGTTAAGTATTTTTTCTCGTTGCATACCTAGATAAGATCATGAATTGTACTATCTAGCATGACTTCTGACAATGATGCATTCTAAATGGTTCTTTCATTCTCCTCTTCAACCTTCTTCCATTTGCTCTTGAACTTATTGAAGGCCTCATCTCAAGTTAATTTAGGTTGAAGGATTATAGGATCAAACAATTAGACTCTAAGTTGTGTAAGTTTAGAGACCAAATATTGATTTAGGTTGTTAGCCTATTGAAGTTGTGCTTTGATAATGAAAATCTTGCATATTGTCTCTAGAAGTTTAGAATGAATTACTAAGATGCCTTTTGAAATGTTAAAGATATGGAATCAATTACTTGGATTCAACCAGTCTGTCCAACACTTCTTGATGCTATGCTACTAGCATCCCTCTTGATCCATTTTCTCTAGACATTTGAACATCTACCATGGTAGTAAAATTAGGTGCAAGTGTTTTAAGAATCTTTAGTGCTTCTCCTACTTAATTTTCCACTGCCTCAACTATAGTCTCTTGTTCGTTGTGTGGCATGATGACCATTATTGTACCTTCCCCTTCTTCTAGTACTTTGAGAAGGTTGTAGCATTGCTTGAAATTTTTGATACTTACTCTGAAGGAAGGGATACGAAACTTGATCAGTAGTAGGATTGACATTAATAGTGATCTAACTTCTTTATGCTAAGAACATATTTTCCAAATTGGCCTATGGCTAGATCATGGTCTTGGTAACCTCAATTAGGTGGATCATAGTAGGGTGATATTTTGAAGGCTTATTGCCTAGCTAATTGCAACTCTCTCAAGTACCTTAGACATTCTTTTGCATCGATAGTATTCTTTACTAATAGTGGTGACACCTCTTATGGAGCCACAGAGGTGGCTACTCCTTCATCATTTCTTATTAAGATGTTGTAGTGGACTTATAAAGAAATTAATTTGAGTACCACATGATACCTTCCCTTAAGTAAAGTTTTTTGATTAAGCACATGAAGGGAAATGTCTTCCTATCTTTCTCATTTTCTTTAAATATCTTTTCTATCTTTAAGAAAATGAGCTAAAGCTGATTAACTAGGAACTTCCACCAAGTTTAGTGAAATCCTTAGAGGAGAAGGATGTTATGAAATCCCATCTTCAGATGTCATGGAAATTGTCAAATATATGTTATATTAGAAATTATGCATAAGGGTACAATATACCAAATGTCAAATATATGTAACATTCAACATTATGCGCAAAGGAAATAACACAGAAAGTATAGAAAGAGAAAGAAAAGAATACTTTATTGATATGGAATAGTATATCTAAATCATGCTCTAAGAGTGTTCCTTGAAGTTTTTTCTCTTCAACATCTATTCCTTAGAGGTAATCCCACACTACCACCATGGTTAGGACTATAACCCGGCCAAAAGGGATGGCTAGTTTTCTTCTTGTCCTATTTCACCTGACTCTCCTAGCTTGCTTTATTGGCTCTACCACTCCATGCTAGCACAACTTCTAAGCCTAGGTATAAATCCTTTAGGTCAAACCCCCAAAGGTTACCTCAAGAGACATGTTCGTTATTACAACATGCTCTTTTAAGTCTCAATTACAACTACCCTTTTGGATCTTGTTATGATAACAATAACATTTTTTATGAAGAGGTACCATCTTTGTTATGCAGTAGCATCATTTGGGAATGGGGACATGACAAATGTGGACTTACTTAGGCATACTGTTGGACTAAGATGCTATTTCAAAATCTTGAAGTAGATGCTCTTTGCCTTGGTAAGAGTATCCTACTTCTTGTAGTTTGCTCCATAATATCGTTACATCCATTTCTTCTTGCTTTAAACATCTAATTATGTTAACATCTCTAAAATATTTACTTACACATTCAGGAATTCCAAGACCTTTGCAATGACCTCCATTAAGTAGGAGATGATGATATCCTTGATTTTCATTCTATCATCTCCTTGGCAATTGTCCAAAATAGGTATGTTTTGTCAAGGTACTAATTTCCATTGATGGAAATGATGGGTTAAAGAAATTAACTCCACAACTATTCTCTAACTTCTTATAATGTGAGCTCAACATATGGTCCAAAGTTTGGCTCTTGTAGGATCGAATTCTGGATCTCCTTAGCTTGGATCTTCTCTAGGAAAGATTTAGTAAGTGTGACCTTCAAGCTTGATATAGGCTTAGGCACTTCATGTTGTCTAAAATTCTTGGTTTCAACAATGAAAATTTGGTGAACAGATTTCATTTTTGGTTCCTCTTGGAGGAATCCAATTCTATGCATGGCCTTCAATTCCAATTGTGATTGTTTCTCTTGTTCCTATTCATTCGTACCCCTTATGAACTTCTCCCTTTTCTATGAGGGTCCTCTCACTTATGGACCTCTTTTTAATACCATCTATAATTACATAGATAATCATTCATTATTCCTTAACTATCCAAGTTTTAGTATTATTACCTTTGATCATTTCTTAATTGTCCTATTTCATGAAAAATTAGTTTTATTGCTCCAAAATGATCATTGTCTATTATTTTGAGGTCCTAAGATAGCTATTTAATATTAAATTATTAACATTTAATAATTTTTAGTGTTACTACCTTTAAGATTAAAAAAATTAGGGTTATTAAAGTATTGAAAATTGTAGATTTCTTTCTCCCACAAAAAAGAGTGTGTCTTCATGAACACACAAGTTTTTAAAAAAGTCAAATCAGGTGTATGGATCACTAGATATTGATCTTAGAAAGCTCTAGGCTCTTAAGATGATAAAAAATTTCTTGCTTGAGAGAAATTAATAGAAATTTGGCTAAGTGTCATGTGTAATTATAGTATTTCTATAGTGCATTGATATTGGATCATTGATAAACATGCATCAATGAAGGATGTTGCATTAATGCTACTACATTGATGTAGGCTATGTTGAACATTTTTCTTTGAATTTCTACTTGATTTTCACAAATTTTGAAACTAATGGGAAATCAAATGGTAGCTATAGGAAGAAGTCTAGACATGAGGACAATATCATAAGACTCAATTGAAAGTTCATGAGAATAATAAAGCATAAATAATATGAATAGGAATTATGACATGAGAGGTTAATATGAAGATGATGTAAAAGGGGATGATGCATCTAACTTGGAGTTACGCATTAATGATCCAAACATGTGAATTTTTTGTATAGATCAAATGTTCCAAAAGTTATATAAGTGTGTCCTCCCTAAAGTAGGCTTCAATTCTTTATGCCCTTGTAAAACCACCTCACAAAGTGTTTGTAGGAACATTGGAGATTAAATGTTGATAAAGTTTATATTCCATATCCATACAACTACTATTTTTGGAATCTTGCACTATACTAAATAATATTAGGAGCCAAATAATCATACATAACAATGTGGTGAATAATGAGATAGGAAGGGATTGTAGAGATTAAGATGTGATATGCTTTACCATATTTACAATAGGTCCTAGTGTCATATATTATTAAAATGACTGTCATATCTATCTATTCAAGTTTTAAACCAAGTCCATACCTTGACCAATGACATCATATTATGTCATCCAAAACTTATAGTCATGAGACTAGCACAATCACATGAAAACATTAGCTCTCAATAAGAGAAAACAAGGAAGCATTTTTTAATTAATTAATTGATTAAACATTAGTTTTTTGAGGAAACTTGACCATTAGTTAGGGGGTACATTCAAGTATGAGTAACATGTTTTTCAAGCCTCATAGCTAATGCTAATCCCATCAAAGGAGTACCTTTAGGCAGGGTGACATGCTTTCTAGTCACATGATGAAACTAGTACAAGAGACCCCCTGGAATTCCTAGAAGTTGCCTATCTTTAGGCATGGGTAATATGTGTTTTCAATGACATAGTAAGATAATACTTATTTAAGAACATGCTTCCATCAAAATTAAAACATGATTAATGATATTAATACATGGATTAGCAAGACTCATAAAGGAAGTATAAATAATTAGTAAGTCCCCTTGATGTCACACTCTTTTTAATTATCTCTTGGTCTTTTTCCCTTTTATCAAGACATAAAGATCATGAGTTAATTTTAGTTTTTGATGAGCAATGGGTACTCCCTATGCTCAATCATGTGAATAACTAGTGTGTATGCATGATCTGATTGAATTCTATAGACTTTATTTATCTAAGTGGCTAATATTATTAGATGGTAAAAGATAGGGTTTGCTAATTGTAATCTTGCTAATCAACACTTGTGTCAATCTCTTGGTATGGTTAAGTGTGATTGAGATGTAAGATATCCATTTTTATAATTTTTATTATTTTCTATGTCTACCAAATAATTAAATAGAGAGAGATTTAATATTTAAATTACCTAATTAGTTAACTAAACTAGCCTAAACGTGGAGCATCCATTCCTACTTTTTGCACACATCCTAAACATATATTAATACCACAGAATTACTAAGTGTTCACTGGTAGGCGAACTAAGTATCTACTATTGGGATTACCAAGTGTTAATATATTATGCTTGAAGTGATCATACTCACATTGATTATAAATTACAATATTAAATATTTAATAACAATAGAATAAATTCCATTCAAAGGAAATTGCTAAAAAGTAAAGTAAATTGTAATGAATGGAAGAAATTCCAATTTGATTACCATTCATGCAACTGTGTCCATGTACATGTTACACTTAAATAAAATGATGTATAATCACTTCAATTCACACTGTGAGCACTCAGAGTGAAAGGTTTTCTAACTTATATGAAAAGAAACTCCAAAAGTTTGCTAAGGATATGATCGAATGGTGTCATAAATGTGAGGGGTATGCACATTTATATAGGTAATGCCTCCATTAGCATTGATATACCTACATCAATGCATCCTAAGATGCATTGATGGGAGATACATCAATAGGCATGCATTGATGGGGTTACCTTATTGACATTTTATCATATCCCCATGGCTAATTGAAAACTCGTCTTGAGTGAAAAAAATGGAATCAAGTTTCTTATAAAATTTTGGGATGTATGTAACTATATTAACTAACTGACTCTAAGTTCCATATTATATGGATTACAAAATTGGTATGAATTACAATAAGGAAGGGTTGTACTCTTGTCCATTTCGGTGGACTTGTTCGAAGTTCTATTTTGCCTCTATGTCAAGGTTATCCATAGGTAATCCTACTTGGATTTTGGCACAAACAAAGTTATATTGTTCATGGCTGAGTGTAGCATGCTTTGGGTGGATCATGAAGTTTTGAAGTGTGTTAGACACTGATGTGGAAGGTTGACCTAGATTCATATTCATAGATAAAGGTGGAAGAGTTGCTGTTTGCAAAAAATGGCTAACTCTAAAAAATGTAGAAAAATGTCTAAGTTTGTCAGTAGTAGAAAAAAAGGATAATTATAAAAATGTAGAAAATTAGCTAAGTGTAAAACTGCAAAAATTTTGCTAAGTATGAAAATGTAGAAAAAATGCTAAGTACAGAGATGCAGAAAAATGGTTAAGTCTCCCAGCAGTAGAAAACGGCTAAGTATAAAACGTAGAAAATTGACTAAGTGTAAAACTACAAAAATTTGGCTAGGTATGAAAATGCAAAAAAAAATGCTGAGTATGAAAATGTAAAAAAATGGTTAAGTATGAAAATGTCAAAAAAATGGCTAAGTATAAAACTGTAGAAAAAAATGCTAAGTATGAAGACTACACTCCACACCAACTATGCTCTCCACTTACTATGCTCTTTATGCTCAGAGAGTGAAGACTTAGAAAAAAGTGGAGAACGATGTGATTTGGGTTGCTACACGAGGTCTTAGGTAGACTGACAACCACAATGGAGTACAAAGAAGGAAACAACAAGGCCCTCCTTCTAGCACCAAAAACTGTAGCAACTGAAAACGTTAATGACTGGAACACTAAGGGGTTAACAGGTGCATAGCCTAACCTCGTGTCCACAAGAGGGCCTTGCTGGAGGTAGAGACAGGATGCCCTAAATAGTCTTGTCGATTGAATAGGGACTTATGGAGTGCAAATGGTGTTAATGCAAATAGTGCTAAGTGTCGGGCAATGTCAACTATGTTAACCATGTGAATAATGCTAAGCATAGTCGATGTTAATGGTGTGAATAGTGATGAGAATAGTCACATTTTTTGATAAAAAATAGGAGTGTTGACACATGTGGACCACCACCTGAGCATAGTTGTAGGCCGAAATATGAACAAAATGTGAAGAAATGCAAAGAAAATGTAAGCGAGGAAGAGAGAGAAACAAAACACCACCCCAAATGGGGTTGAGCATAATTAACTCCCAAAGGGGTTTAGAAGGTATGTAGTGTACAATAGGCATAGTGGAGAGTGTAGTCACAATCTCGGTGATGTTTGGCCATGAAGGCTGGTGCTCGCCGTGGTGTTTATGCTTGCTGGGTTGGCCATCATGGTGTGCTGTGGGTTGTGGTGTTCAGCTGGGCTACAAGAGGGCTATGATGGGCTATGGTCTACAACTCTGCCTCTTTGGGTTGTTGGTGTGCCTTTGGGTCTCATTCACCCAAATACCAAATGTCAAACTTGAAAAATGTTAACCACCGAAAATTTGCTCTCTTCCCCTTGAAAATGCCCAAGGCGGGGGTATTTATAGGGTTAGGGTTGCCAAAAAATGTAGATTGGCTACCACATGGTAGAGGGATAGTTGGGACTACAGTTGACCCCAACTATGCTCAAGAGCGTAGTCTCGATAGTTAGAAAAAAAATGTCAAAACTGGTTAGTAGTGAAGAGCATAGTCTTAGCACTTAGAAAAATTTGTAGCTTGTGTCATCATTCTAACACTTAGAAAAAATCTTGCAAAACTTGCTATTGTGTGTTGACTATGTTAACTACGCTCTAGAGCATAGTCCTGGTAGTGGAGAGCATAGTCTCAACACTTGGAAAAATTTGCAACTTGTGTCATTATTTTGACACCTAGAAAAAATCTTACAAAACTCGTTGTTGTGTGTTGACTACATTGACTATGCTTTAGAGCATAGTCCTAGTAGTGGAGAGAATAGTCTCAACACTTGAAAAACTTTGCAACTTGTGACCTCGTTTGAACACTTAGCCAAAATTGTAGAAAGCTAGTCGTTAAAGCTGACTATGCGCTATTGTAATGGAGAGCGTAGTCCTAGCACTTTAGACAAATTTCTAGAAAGTGTCATCATTCTAACACTTAGAAAAAGTTTCCAAATTTGGCAATTTGAATTGACTACAATCAAAACTTAGAAAAATTTGGGCAAAGTGCCATTGTTTTAACACTTAGCCAAATTTGCAGTTGAGAAGCTGGGACCCAAAATTTTGTGATGTTTCATTGGCCCCTCTTTGTTGACATCTGGACAAGTGACCCAAGAGATGTCAACAAAAAATCACAAGATACCACAGTAGATGTGGTACCAACATTACTAATCAGTACTAGATCAGGTGTCGTTCCACCATGTTCAAGAGTGTTGTGCATAGGGGTATGCTAGGGAAAAGGGTGTAGGCAATGTTGGGGAGATGAAATGCAAACAATGTATCATGATGCAAGAAGCAAAGTCAACACAGTTGATAGTGGCCATGGCATGAAGTGGATTTCCCTTGAAACATTAACCTCTTGTTGAAGTGCTCATGAGAGAGTCAAAGTTGATTTGAGGCTGGGCTAGTTGCGAAACTGTAGCACTATCAATTTGCTTGGGGATGTGCTTTTTCCTGTTCTCTTTTTTTTTTTTTTTTACTTTTTTGATCTACGAGGTGAACCTGCCTTGGGTTCTACACATTACGAGATGCTAACTATTGGATGCTTTCCATCAGATGGGCTACATGCCACCTAACAGGCCTTGCTTTAATGCAATCATGTCACATCTGTGAGATAGGTGTTTCCTCCCTAGGATGAGTTGTGTTACATCTGCTTAGGCTTTTACCAGCCCACAAAGGTTTCCCATGGGATGAGTTGCATTACATCCACCATGGGTTTTGCAATGTGATGTGAAGAGAGTATGCCATGTGCATTCATAGTGTGTATGCATTAGAGGGCTTGCATGTAAGGGAATGTAAGAGGGTATGGTAATGCAGAAGTGAATGTGCATAGGCTAAAATGAGATGAAGGGGATGTACACTCTTGAGTGGCTTTGCTAGCCTAATCATGTACATCGAAGCAATGTGGTGACTTGCTACTGTGATGATAAGTGCCTTTGCATGACCACCTCTGGGGCTTCGTCCTACAAACACAACTATAAGAAGACAAGAAAACCACAAAATGTGAAATGCAAGTGAAATGCCAAATGTGAAGATGCTATAGATGCATGAAAAGATGAACCATTGCAAGTGCACATGAAGCTAGTGGAAGTGCTAGAATGATGATGTTGCAAGTGTCGTAAAGGTTGCATCGATGGCAAGTGCTCCAAAAGATCAACAACATGCTAATTTAAAGTCCTAGCAAACTATGAACCTAGTTCAAGGTCCTGGAAAATTGTGAGGGTGCTAGTTTAGAGTCCTAGAAGATTGCAAGATGCTAGTTTAACATCATAGCAGATAGTGGATGTGGATGCCAATTTAACATCATAACAGACAAGTTGTTATGCCATTTTAATTTCATGACCCAAGGATAAATTGTGCTAGTTTTAGCATCATAGCAAATGAGTGTTATGCCAATTCTGGCATCATGGTAGATAGCTATGTAAGTTTTAGCTTCATGGTAGACAAGCTATGTTCTTACCTTACTTCAGTGAGGTATAGTGCTGCATGCATAGCCATGCTATGTGCCTACAAGATCCTACAAAAATCAACTAGAAAAACAACATCAAGTGGCAACTGTGTAATAAGGTTAATGTGCACAAGTGAGAGGAAAGAAGTGTGAAAAGTGAGAGCTTTAGGCCATTCCAGGTTGCAACGATAGTTTAAGGCCATTTTGGGCCATATGTTGCCAATTTTAGGGCCATAGTGGGCCAGAGGTGCTAGTTTAAGGTCATGGCGAGCTATATAATAGTTTAAGGCCTTTTTAGGCTACTACAAAGGGGTTGATAGTTTTAGGGCCATTTCGCATTGTACATTGCTACTTTAAGATGATGGTGGACCATGGGGAATGTTGCCAACTTAAGGCCATGACAAGCTACAATGCTAATTTAATGCCTTTTTGAGCCATGAGGGGTTGCTAGTTTAAGTCCTTTTCAGGCTATGTGTTTTTGTAGTTCTATGATTCTTTTTATTTTTATGTGTTTTTGATGTTTTCCAAATGCAATACATAGGCTAAGTAGATGGATGCATAAACAAAGTGAAGCAGTGTGTAAACTAAGCAAGAAAAATGTAAATGCATGAAAAAATGCAATGCATGCGAAAACCAAAAATGCATGACACATGGAGGCAAGAGGTAAGCAAGCGCCTAGCACATTTTTGGCCAAGGGAAAGTCTTGGTCACTTAGTTGCTTCCTAACTGGGCATGGATTAGGGGGTGCACAAGGCTTAGGATCCTCTGAGAGGTTGTTGGCTTCAACCACTTGTTCGGTTGTGTTAGCCTTAGGCATTGTATTGCTTACCACAAGTGTACCACCAAGAAACTCCACTTCCAACACTTGGTCCATGTCTATGCAGTGGATAGCTAGAGGGGAGATGTTACCACTATAGATGATAACTTGATCACCTTCATATGGAAGGTGGATTTCTTGTTGGATTGGAGAGGAAATGGCACGTAGCTAAGCTAGCTAGGGCCTACCTAGGATCAAGTTGAAGCCTAACATCTCCTCTATTCAAGTAAAATCTATAGAGGTGGGGAACTGCTCCCCTACCACAAAGGTGATGTTTATTATGCCCTTGATGATGATGCATGATCTGTTGAAGGATTTTAAACATGCAATTTTGGTTGGCTTGATCTCACCTGCCACACCCAGCTTATCAATGACGAAGTACAAAACTATGTTTGTTGCACACTGTCATCAACATGAACCTTGCAACTTGTGCACTACCCAACATGTATGGTAATGGATAGTGGAGCTGTAGTGACTTCCCCTCATTTAGGGTTAACCTTGATTGCATCATCATGAAAGGCTAGGGATGTTGAACCCAATTCTTGTGGTGCAAGAGGCAACATTGCTGCATGGATGAATGCCTCATTTGTAAGGATGTCCTTTGTGATAAGAATGGAGGCCAACATCTAGGCTAGTGCTTGGAAGTGGGTAGATGAGGTCATGACCAGGTCATACAAGCTCAGCATTGTGTTTTTTTTCTTAAGTGTTTGTTTCACTTAGTTTAGTGCAACTACAAAGTCCTTGTCATTGATCATTGTGTTGGTGTTGACCTCCTCCATGCAGCTCAAGAGATAGATCTCTTGCAGAGGGGACTTGTGCTTGGCTTGTTTGGCCTATTTGGTGGCTATAATGCTTGGTTTTTGCTTGCTAGTTGTGGCCTTTGTTTCTATCATGGGGGTTGTGAGGTGCTTGCTCAGCCTCTTTCATTGAGGTGCTCGTTCGGCCTCTTGCATTGCCAGTTGGTAGGCATACCTAGGTTGCTAGTGGGATCATCCCTTGAAGGAGAAGAGACTAAAACATTACCCACTACTAGGCTTGGGATACGTGAGGGGCCAACGTGTTGTGGCACCCTAATGAAAACTAGCTATTTGGGAGTTGTTGCAGGGCTAGCTTGTTGTGGCACCTTGATGATGAAGGTTTGCTTAATGGTTGTTGTTGCTATGTCATGCCAATTTAACGTCTTAGTGGATGGTTATTGCTAGTGTAATGTCTTGGCAGACGAGTGGTTGGTTTACTAGTTTAACATCTTAGCAAATGGTTGTTGTGGAAACTTGACCACGAAGGGTGTTGTGGGTGCCCAAGGTGGCACTTTGACCATGAAGGGGGACCTCTTGCTTGTGGAGGCCAAGGGGATCCTTACCTTGTTGGGAGGCACTCAGATCACAAAAGGTTGTTTTGTAGGTTTGGACTTGCCTCCTATGCTGATTGAGTTTATGACATAGGGGGTGTCATTTGTGTTGGATTAGCTCGCTACGTCGAACACTAGTTGGCTCCTTTCTATCATTCTTTGCAAGTCATCTTGCAAAGCCCAATAGTTTTCTGTACTATAACTAAACATCTAGTGGTAGTGACAGAATTGGTCTAGTCAAAAGTGCTTTAGGACCAGGGACTTGTTTGGTATTTTTATGGTGGGATTCCTCAATAGTTCACAATACCTATCATGTTTTTTGCTGGAAATATCTTATATGTGTTTGTATTGGATTTGCCTAGTTTTCAGAAGTTGCTCCAATAGCTTAGAGGGTTTCATTTGTTGTAGGGTATACCTTGAGTGATCCTTACACTTAGAGTGGGGCCTTGTAGTAGCTTGTGTTGTGGCCTTTGCTGATGTAGGCAAGTTGGTGCCAGAGTTGGTAGCTTTGGAAGCTATGGCCTTGGGCTGCTTAGCCATTGGGCCATGGTTGGTTGCTTTTCCATTTGTGGCTATCGTGGCCACTATTATGTTTTGCTTGCATGCATGTTGATTTTTGAAGGCCACGTAGGCTAGGTCATTGCTTGCTTGCACTACCTCCTCTATTCCCTTCATTTGGGCAAAGGCTCGGCTAAAAGACTTTGGGACCATGTAGTATAATTTTGACTTGACAAAGTTGTTAATCCTTGAAAATGGCCAAGAGGTGTGTCTCTGCTATGGGCTCTCATATTTCTTGTAATGAGGCAGTCTAGCATTGGAGGAATTTTGGCACAAGCTCTAGGGGCCCCTGCTTGACCTACATGAGTTGGTCAAGGGTTGCTTTAGGTTTCAGGTTGTACCTAAAGTGTTTTTCCTTCACAAACTAGCTTAGGAGGTCCTCTAGGAAGGAGATTAACTCCTATGTAGTGAGCAATACTAGTCAAGGGCTTTACCAATTAGGGACATGGAGAACATGCACATTATTGCATGTGGCTAGCTTTGTAGTAGCAGGCACTCAAACTTGAACATGACCAAGTGTGCATTGGGGTCCCCCTAACCATTGTACTTGGTAAGTTAAGGTAGTGGGACCCCAATCAGGAGAGATAGTGGTGGGACTGAAGGACTTATGAGATCATCCTAATAGAAGTCCACCACCTTGATGGTTTTGGAGGAGGCAACTTTAAGTCAATTAATCTCCTTCATCAAACTTTGGATTAGCTAGAATGCCTAATCCCTGCTTGTGGATGTGCTAGCCAGTTGCATTGACTAGACTTATGTTGGTTTCATGGCGAAGGATTAGATTTTTTATTGCAAAGTATGCTAGTTTAACATCGTCGTGGATGGGTTTAGTTGATGTGTTGGCTAAGGGATGGGTGAGGTGATTGAGGTGGGCCACACGTGTGGGTTGGATTAACGCTGCAGGCACCGATGAAACAGGAAGGATGTAGGATGCCTAAATTGTTTGGGGCTAGGAGGTGGCCACTACATGAGCGTAGGGTTGGGTAGACATGTCTGCTACCAAACTATGGAGTAATTGTTGGAAGATGATGTAAAGGGAGCTCTCATGTTTGGAATAGGCCTCAAACTCATCTTCCTCATCTTGTAAGGCTTCCTAATAGTTGGTTCCTACATTGCGCTCATTTGCACAGATGAGTTGGGACAACAACTAGTGATAGGACTCTGTGAGTGGGATTATGTCGAATGAGGAAGGGTTGTACTCTCATCCATTCTAGTGGACTTGTTTGAAGTCCTATTTTTCCTCTATGTAAGGTTATCCATGGGTAATCTTGCTTGAATTTGACACAAACAAAGTTATATTATTCATGGCTAAGCGTGGCATGCTTTGGATGGATCGTGAATATGTCAAGTGTGTTAGACACCGATGTAGAAGGTTGACCTAGATTCATGTTCATAGATCAAGGTGGAAGAGTTGCTATTTGCAAAAAATAGCTAACTTTGAAAAATGTAGAAAAACATCTAAGTCTGTGAGTAGCAAAAAAAAAAAAAAGAGGCTAAGTATAAAAACATAGAAAATTGACTAAGTGTAAAACTACAAAAATTTCACTAAGTATGAAAATGTAGAAAAAATGCTAAAAGGCTAGGTATAAAAATGCAAAAAATTGACTAAGTGTAAAACTACAAAAATTTCACTAAGTATGAAAATGCAGAAAAAATGCTAAGTATGGAGACTACACTTCATGCCAACTATGCTCTCTAGGCTCAGAGAGCAAAGACTTATAAAAAAGTGGAGAACAACATGGTTTGGGTTGCTATGTAGGATCTCAGTGAGACCAACAACAGGGACCAATCTACACCAAGAAGGGTACAGAAAGCACATAAAGACAACCACAACAAGGTGCAAAGAAGGAAACAAAAGGGCCCTCTTTCTAGTGCCAAAAAATGTAACGACCAAAAATGGCAGTCGTTGGAACACTAAGGGGTCGACAGGTGCACAGTGTAACCCTACGTCCATCTGAGGGCCTTGCTAGAGGTGAAGACGATGTGCCCTAAACTATCTTGTTGATAAAAAAAAGGGACTTATGGAGTGCAAATGGTGTTAATGCAAACAATGTTAAGTGTTGAGAAGTTTCAATTGTGTTAATCGTGTGAACAATGCTAAGTGTAGTTGATGTTAATGGTGTGAATAGTGCTAAGAATAGTCACATTTTTCGATAGAAAATAGGAGTGTCAACACGTGTGGACTGCCGCTTGAGCATAGTTGTAGGTTGAAATGTTAACAAAATGCAAAGAAATGCAAAGAAAATGCAAAGGAGGAAGAGAGAGAAATGGAACACTGCCGCAAATGGGGTTGAGCATAGTTAACTTCAAAAGGGGTTTAGAAGGTATGCAATGTACAACAGGCATAGTGGAAAGCATAGTCACAGTCTTGGTGGTGTTTGGCTATGAATTCTAGTGCTCGCCATGGTGTCTATGCCTATCGAGTGGGTTATCATAGTGTGTCATGAGCTGTGGTGTTTAGCTAGGCTACAGGGGGGGCTACGGTGGGCTGTGATCTACAACTCTACCTCTATGGGTCACTACTGTACCTTTGGGTTTCATTCACCCAAATGCCAAACTTGAAAAATGCTAATTGTCTAAAATTTGCTCTCTCCCCCTTGAAAATGCCTAAGGTGGGAGTATTTATAGGGTTAGGGTTGTAGAAAAATGTAGATCAATTACCACATGGTAGAGGGATAGTTGGGACTAGACTTGACCCCAACTACACTTGAGAGCGTAGTCCCAATAGTTAGGAAAAACTATGTCAAAACTAGTGTTTTCATGCTGACTACGCTCTAGAGTGTAGTCCCAGCAGTGGAGAGCGTAGTCTCAACACTTAGAAAAATCTGCAACTTGTGTCATCATTCTAACACTAAGAAATTTTTTTGAAAAATTGGCTATTGTGTGTTAACTACATTGACCATGCTCTAGAGCATAGTCCCAATAGTGGAGAGCATAGTCTTAACACTTAGAAAAATCTATAGCTTGTGTTATAGTTTTGACACTTACAAAAAATCTTGCAAAATTGGATGTTGCATGGTGACTACACTGACTATGCTTTAGAGCATAGTCCCGGCAATGGAGAGCATAGTCTCAACGCTTAGAAAAGTTTTGCAGCTTGTGACTTGGTTTGGACACTTAGCCAAAATTGAAGAAAGTTGGTCGTTGAAGTTGACTATGCTCTACTGCAGTGGAGAGTGTAGTTCCAGCACTAAGAAAAATTTGCAGAAAGTGTCATCATTCTGACACTTAGAAAAATTTTGCAAATTTGGCAGTTTGAGCTAACTATGTGCAACACTTAGAAAAATTTGGGCAAAGTGCCACCATTTTAACACTTAGCCAAATTTGCAGTCAAGAAGCCAAGACCCAAAATTTTGTAGTATTTCAATCCACACTTGGAGGATAGTTTGCAAGCACACTTCTAGACTTGGTTGCTTTTGAATTATGATTTGAAGGATATCACACCTTGTAAAAGGTCTAAGCTCTGCTTCAGAGTGATTTGACACTATGAATTCACTCAACACTGCAAGGTCCTAACAAGCATAGAATTTGATTTTAAGGATCCCACTACCTTTACAACTTTAACCTTCGCTTTGGAGTGTTGTGGTGTTGCACCAACACTCAATCTCGTAGGATCCCGACAAGCTCAAGCAAGATGCCTTCCCACAAGAAGCACATCAACCTCACAGGTCAATAGAAGAAAACAATGATTACAAGGGATGAATGCAACTTAGTTTTCTAATCCTTGTCCTTGAGGTACAACTCACTTTACAATAGACAAAAAGATAGAACGATGAGGAGCAACAATGATTGCCAGATGATTACATAATGATAGTACAAGAGCTTGCTCATTTTCCAATGAGAATGATGTCTTCTTATAGCCACTATGTTTCCAAATCCATCTTGAAACTCATGCAATGGCTAGCTAACGGTCATAAAATATGTCTTCTTCATGTCTAAGACATATTTCTACATCTAGCCTTCATTTTGGGAAGACGTCTTCTTGTAGTAAAAGATGTCTTTCTGTAATCGGCCTTCATTCTAAGAAGAAATCTTTGTCTGGAAAAAGACATCTTTATTTGATAAAATATGTTTTCTATTTTGCAAAGACATCTTCACTTGTGTTGCCTTCAATTTTGCCAAGACGTCTACTATTTCTTGGAAACTTCTTTACTCACCCTTTCTTTGCACTTCAATTTTTCGTTCCTTGTCCATGTATATCAAAATTTTGCATGCCATGTTCTTGATGATGTCTCTATGATGTCCTTGTCCTTATAAGCACAACACCACACAAACATCCTATGTTCTTCATTTTCCGTAAGGTTTTGACATACCAAAAGGCCAATAGATGTCACCCAATCTATGATTCTACCTTGTTGTTTCTATGGTGCAGCAACCTCAATAGCCTACTAATGTACTCCAATAGTTTATAGTTGCCACAAGACTCAATGGATCCTCACTTAATAATTGTTCAAGTAAAATTGAGAAATTAATTTTAACTTAACATGGGTTCTCTTAGGTATTGAGTTGCCCCTTTCTTGGGAGAGGTTCTCTCCATTTTATATTGGAAGAGCTTACATCTTAAATTTAGGAAAAATTCATAAGATAGTTATATCAATTATCATCAAGGGAATCGATATGGATTGATACTATTGTATGGAGATGGAGATCTGTATCGTGGTGGCAATGTCTATTGATTATTAATCTTCATAACATTAGTAGTATGGATCCATATCTTCATTTTATGCAAGTTCCAGACCCTTCTGATTTGATGTTATTGATTTCTATCATGGTTGTTGTTAAGATCAATATAATTTGAGTTGATTTGAATTGATTCAAGAGATGTGTCTTGATAAGGTTGTGCTTGGAATATCTCAAAATTCTCGATATCAATTAGTATCATATTGATACTTATTACTTCCATGATATCTTAAGATAACATAGACTCAACAAAATAATTAGTTCATCTTGTGTGCCATCAAAGAAATCAATGCACTTTGATAGGGTAAAACAACCAAAATAAAAAATAAAAATTAGAGTTATTTTAACATAAAAACTAAAGCATTTTGTGGTTCATCACAGCCCCCTACAAGCCTTTGGCCAATGCCTAGCTAGCAAATGTAATAATATGCTAAGCATAAAAAGATAAATGTTATTAAATATGTCTAACTATAATGCCAATAATTTATTTTCCTTAGCCCTAAATTCACGAAGCCAAGTCCTAATGCTAAGAAATCATAATAGAATAGTGCTTGTAATAGGAAGAAACATTCATTCTTGTTTCCAAATAAAAATAATGTCTAAAATATACAAAAAAATTTAGAAATAAAATATCCAGTAGCCACTATGATTTAAGTTCACTATAAAAAGATTAATTACATAATACAACAAGATGAAACATGTCCATTCCAATCAACAAAATGACCTATTGGCCCTTAAACAATGTCAATTGAACATGAGGATCAAACCTAAAATCCTATTTCTACCTCCATATCTTTTTCAAAATGGGAGGGTTTTGCTTTCTCATCATCATCCATGATCTATGGGTAAAAATTCTTTTTAATATCTACAACCCTCTTGTCCATTGCTATGATGGTGGAACTGATCCTCTCCAACACTATCAAGATCTCTCGTTAAGTGGATTTTACCTCTTGTAGCTAGGCTTTCATCTTCTCTCAAAGTTCCCAAGCTTCATAGGCCTATGATGTTAACATAGAGCCTAGATCATCAAATTCTTTGACAAAGGGATCAACTTTGGTGTAGATTTTAAGAACTCGCACAAAGGTGTCCTTCTTCAGGATGATGAGGTTTATCTTCATGCCCATTTGAGGTTTTGCCTAGCCTAACTTCTATAGGATAGCTAAAATCAAAAAAGAAAAAAATAACCTAAGTGCATCATCATTATAATGATACACCATGTACCTGATTGGAAGGTACATAAAGTTGGCCTCCTTGCCATATTTTCAGTCCTTCATGACTTGAAGGGCTAGACTGAGGACATAAGTGATGTGCATGGATGGCAAGACATTGGTGAAAATCATCTTGGCCATCACACGATGCTTAGGGCATAGCTTCACAAAGTAAAGCCCTTGGGTTTGCATCCTAGAGGATTCAGATTCTCTGATGAATTGGTGGAAAAGATGATATTTTTTTCTCCATGTTGGCCTTGGGTTTGAAGATCTCCTCTCCACCAATAGGTAGGTTGAACCACTCCTAGATCGGTACTGCTACAATTTTAATCCTAGTCTTCCTTACTAAGGAAACTAGGTAGCACTCCAAAATATTTGCCTTAGTAAGGTACAACTTTAAATTCTTGAAAATTTCAAGACTTCTTCCTAGTAGAAGTAATTAGTGGAGGGTCTAATGAATGCTCCATATTCCATCACCTCTAGCTACTATCTAATGGGTATATAAGTATGGTCAAACCACTTAGTATGGTTTGCCTCATGGTGGTATGGGGCAATTTCCAATCTTTCATTCCTGGGAACTTGCAAAATGACAAGAAAATTGAACATTCTCACCTTTATTTTCAACTTAGTGTGGAGGATTTTGCTATTTATACCCTTCTTAGGCATGAAAATTGCTAGAAGAAATAACAATCGTCATTATCAAACTAAAGAAAAATGAGAATGAGCCCTAGCTAGAAGAAGTAGCTTACCTGGTGTTTAGAAAGGCAATGTTTATATGATGTGTGTTAACCTTTTGGTTTGTCAAAACATTAAGGAAAATGGAGTACAAGGATGTTTGTGTGGTTGCTGTGTTTATAGGAGTAAGAGCAAAAAGACTCAAGGACTCACAAGCAAATTCAGGATCACAAGGGCTTAAGGGAGCATGAACGAATATGAAGAATTCAAGCAAAATGGGTCTATTTTTGTTGAAGATGATTTCTGGATGTTTTGACATGTTTCAGAGTGGTTCTAGCTCATTTTGATAAGTCTAGAAGGTTATAAGATTTATGGGAACTTGTTTGGAGGCATTCAGAGGCTCCCAACATCAAAATGAGCAATTTCATTTTTGGTCCCTTCATAAGCAACATCTTTCCCATACCAAAGACATATTTCTAGTAGGTAGTACAAGTGAAGACGTATATGCAAAATAATGGATGTCTCTCATCATACAAAGACATCTTTTCTCAAAAAAAAAACTGTCTTCAAAGAATGCAAGCTAATCTTAGAAAGAGTTCTTCCATCAAACAAAGAAGTCTTTACAAAATAGAGATTTCAGAAAGACATCTTTCCCAGACAAAGACATCTTCCTATAATAGAAGGAAAATATTAAAAGATTTCTCAAGCACAACGATGAAATCTTCCATAATTGTTAGTGATCATTGGCTAGTTGTTGCACAAGTTCCAAGATGGATTTAAAAACATGAAAGCTATAAGAAGATATCATATGCATTAGTAAATGGAAAGCTTATGTGTAATCATTGTACAATCATTTTGTTAATCATTGTGATCTTTGTTGCTCTTCATTGTATCATCATTTTTCATTGTAAAGTGTGTTGTACCTCAAAGTACAAGGATCAGCAAACTAAGTTGCATTCTTCCCTTGTAATTTACAGGGTTGATGTGCTTCTTGTAGGAAGGCATCTTGCTTGAGCTTGTCAAGATCCTATGGTGATGGGATGCGATATCGCATTGTTCCCTGCGATATCGCATACGCGATATCGCGGTCCACCACCAAATCTATAAATAAGAGGCAGCACTCCCCTTATTTCCAATCATAGGCTAAAAGTAGTGAAACTCTGGCAGATTGATCACTCCAGAGATAGAATATTTTCCATGTGCCCACAGTAGGAGTCCCCAAGTGAACGGATCTTTATTCGAGTAGCTTTGTACCTGAACGCAAGTTGTGTACGACAATAAAGACAAGCTTTGTGGATAAACCTTGCAGTGCATGGAATAGGTTTATTACATGTTATTTCTTTAATATTATTTATTATTTTCCTAGTAACGTGGCATGAGTACGACTTGATTACGAGCATTGACGAATGTGTACAGCTAATCAAGGAATTGGCTGCTCATCGCGATTAGTCTCTCTTACCCTCAACTCCTAGAACGCAGGATGAGTACGACTTGATTACGAGCATCTACGGATGTATACAGCTAGTCAAGGAATCAGCACCTCATCACACTTAGGCTAGTTAAGTGCCTCAGTACAACCACTTTGAGCATGTGCGTTACGTGTGATGATCCCAGTAACGATTAGCGTTTGGTAGCCACAATTGCATAGTTCAGGGTATGTACGGTAAGTGGGAACAGATGCTGACACTAGTTAAATTAGACTTAGTCCTTAGTTAGAGTTAGCTAGTTTCTCAACCCTTTACCTCGATAACATAGGAGAAAAACCATAAAAGACTATAAAAATCATATACCTTAGACTTACTTAACCATACACCATGAAAACTACAAGTAAGTCTGGGAAGACAACGAATAATTAACCCCAAGTGTTTCATGGGGCGTGTAGGCATTTAGTTTGCGGAGTTTGACCAGATCGCATGTGCTACGCTCGTTTCGTATGGTTGAGTGTAGGGGTACCTCGCCACTCATCCTTGGCGCCATTGCTGGGGACGAAGTGTTTGTACGCCAAATAGAACATAAGGAAATCACTCACATCGTTGTGAGCCTAAACAAACCTTTAGGTTAATTAATTAAATAAGAATTTTATAATGGTGAATTAGCACACCGATAAAAATTCCTTCTTCTCATAAGAGCAACTCACCACCTAAGGATCATACTAGAGACAGTCGGCAACATAAAACACATAACCAAAATCAGCCAAGTCCTCAACAATATACGATGACATATACTCATCCCGATGAGTATATTCCCAACTTTACTTTTATTCTCCATCAAGATGAACAGATGCGCTAGAGAGATTTTCAAGGTAACATTGTGTTACCCCCAGATCGATCAGTCCCAAACATGTTCTTCCATGCCTTGGCATAGATTGGCATGCAAGAACTATTCGCTAAATATGTTGCGGATGATTTTGACATGAGGGATTATTATCCCATAGATGCCAAACGTATGAGGGACTTAAGGCAACAGAGTCAACATACTTTTCTAAAGGGCAAAGCCCTGCACGTCCTTAGCGAAATAGGAGATGAGGAACCCCTTATAACGAGTTCTTTAGCAAACGATGTTCCCTCTCCTAATGATGGTGAGGAGGTTGGGTATCAGAACCTACAATCAACAATACATAACCATGGTTCTGACGCCCATGAACACCAACTGTTCACAGAAGGAAAAACAACTCACGCTAAGGACGGGCACTTAGATCGTCACCACGATCGGGGCCAAAGCAGCCAAAGAGAAGACAAGAAACATTGTCATGGCGATGGTTCCCCTTCTTCTTCCCCTTCTTCACATCACTCACCCTCTCCTTCCACATCTGGGCGCAACCAATAAGAACACAACGGAGAGGATAAAGGTAGAAAAAATGAAAGATCTCAATGAGAGAGTCGAGAGAGAGGACAAGGGCATGAACGTAGGGAGAGTAGGGAACAACGAAGACATCACAAGCGTCATGAAGGATATGATCATGATGAACCCCTACTCGCAACCCAAAGTATGATTGACATAACGGAGGCTATTAGGATTCCCACAAGGCATCTAAAAGATAGTCGAATCAAATGATTAGACATGAACAATATCCCACGATTTGAAGGAGGATACAATGCAGATCCACAAAATCATTTACAGGCATTCCACGATGCCTGCACCTTGCAAAATATAGAAAATGAGTGGCCAAAACTTAAGCTGTTTCCAAGGACACTCATCAAGGAAGCAGAGAGTTGGTACTAGTCCTTAGAACCAGAAACCATCAGGAGGTGGAGTACGATGCTAGAACTATTCAACGAAAAGTATCAAACGTACTCTAGAGTGTCCAACTTGTGTAAGAAAATCCAAGGCTGGAAGCAGGGTATACATGAACCCGTGGATGCTACCATGGCCCACTATTACACATTGTTACATCGTTGCTTGGGCCATGGATATGCACAATGGGATCAACTTCACCACATCGTGGATGGGCTAAGGAATGAAATGAGAAGAACCCTTGGGACTTACGCCCAAGGGAGACTCTCACAACTTAGAGCCCATGAAGTTCATAGTTTGTTGGAACAAGTAGCAAAAGAAGAAGGTGAGCTACGAAAAAGGGAAAGTGTGGAAGATTTTAATTTTGATCCCTCTCTTCGAAAGAAGGGAATGAAATTTTGTGATGAAGAGGATGAGTCACCAATCGAAGAGTTGGTGAACAGAAAACCCTTGCCGCTTCAAAAGCTCACAACAGAAATAACGGCTAAGGTAGATGACATATGGAGTTCCTTAGACTCTAAAATTGAAACTGTCTTAAAAATTATAGAAGAGTCTAAGGTTGAACAAAGTAGTGACTAAGGTAAGAAAAAGTGGAGAGGTTTAAGCCCTGCACATAACAAGGGTAAGGGGAAAATCACTAACTCCGATGTGGCTATGGATTCAAACACAGATGATGACGGTGGATGTGAGATCTGCCACTATGACCATCTTAAGGGATGTTGCCCCATCATCTCACATTTATAGGAGTTTGGGGTGTATGCGCTTAATCCAAGACTTAACCAAGGGCAAACACCCCAAAGGTTACCTTATCCACAAGGTAACCCAAGGCAGTTCCACCAACCCTTAACGTATTATCCAAGTGGAACTTCACCACAGCCCATCGGACAGCATCAGCAGTGGCAATACCCACAATCATGGGGGATGCCATCGCCAAAACATTAGTACCCTTACCGTCAGCCTAATTTCTTATGGATATTATGTGCAGCAGCCGATTTCTCCAAGTGACTCTATAAGTCACACAACCCCTAACCGTTACTACCAAGTTCGAGAGTACTTTAGAAGGACTCCTTCTCCTCCGGGAGACACTTCATATCTACACCATCCTCCTAATCCATTTGCACCTCTTCCACAGTAGTAGTTCCCATAACACCTCCTGCTCCAACAATGCAAGGGGAACTTCCTCCTTAATCGCAGCAACATCACGCTACGAGAGTTGTAAATATTCAACTCGCTACTGGTTTTGACAACTGTAAAAAGAGAAGACCTTTCTTCAGAACCAAAAGCCTAGACAAACTCTCGCAACAACAAGAGGTTGAGCCCATATGCATGCCTCCACCATCTAACACTTCGAAGCACCCTTCAGTCCAACAGAGCTTAATGCATACGGTTATGTTAATGCATATTGTAATTGACTGGATCAAGGTAGGACACCTTCTAAGGAAACTAACTGACCCTAGGAGTCCCTTAATCTATTTACAAATTGCCAGAAATAAACCACATAGGGCTCTTCTTGACTCAGGTTCCAGAGTCAACTTAATTTCACAAGAGATGTATCACGCCTNAACATTTGTGGAAAGATCGAGAAGAGGAAAGTTCCATGCATCACATACAGTGATTCATCGGGTGATGACATAGAGGAAATGTCTCCATGTAACAAGTGTGCCCATGAAACTTTGAAACAAAGATGCCTATATGCAGCAACCACACTAGTAGTGGACACCTCGTGGTTGATAGCTACTTGAAAGGGCAACAAAATATGCATGGAATGAACTAAGGAAACCCATGCCAACAATGAAGGCATAGACACATTGAAACATGAGCGTCACCAACTTCCATCCCTTAATCTAAGATCATCAATTGGGAGAAGTTGGGCACTTCTACGAAATTCAAACAAATGCTCATTATTTTAGATCTCTCCCTTACAACTCAGTCATGGGGGAGATGACCACCTATGCTAATCACATGGGGCCCTCAGTTCTTTTAAGTTTTGGTTTACAATGTTTTTGTATTACACATTTTTGTTTTACAAATTTCTTTAACTTTTCTAATTTTTGTTTTACAAATTTCTTTAACTTTTCTTGTTTTTGTTTTACAACATCATTATACTTTTCCATTTTATGTGTGTGTGTGTGTGATCCACCCTATAAGTTCATCACCCAATAAGTGTTCAGAATGATGGTATGAACTGTTTCCATATTGATTGCTAATGTTTGGTTTTTACCTTTAAGTCACAATGTTGATACTAAGGTATGTTCTTTTGATATGGCAGGCAATGAGTCCACTTCATCCATTCATCCACCAAGTTCTATGGTCTCTCTTGGCTTGGAAATGTACAGTCTCTTTCAATTAATAACTTTAATGAATCAGTGACTGGGCATTTCTCAAACTAAGGAAGGACTCAAGGTTCGAAAAGGGTGTGACTTCAAGGGAACTTGATGCTTTTGTGTTGGTTGTTCTCTTGGGTGCTTGGATGTTTTCTTTTTGAGTTTTCTTACCGTTCTGATGTTACCCCAATTTTTGGAAGCTGAGACAATAAAAATAAACAGTCTTTGCATGGTGTGGTTCTCATGCATAAAAACACAAAACACAAAAAAAAAAACAAAAAAAATAAGAAACTAAGTGAGAATTCAAAGCACACACCTTAGACAAAATAAACTTGGACTATAAGCACTGGTTATGGAACCAAAAGTGTTCCCTCTAACTAAGGCCCTTCTCGCTCCCCATTCTCTCCTTTGTTTCGTTGGAATGATGGTGGCTCTTGGAGGAAGCATCCTTGTTATCCAAGTGGATAGGTTTAACCGAATGCATTGATGCGAAGTTACTAGAAGTGGTTGGTTTGAGGCCAGAGTTGGAATGAGATTTGCCAAGTCACATTAATCATAAAACACAGAAGGGGCTGTACACCACCTTGTTCTTAGGATTCCATTCCATTTTCTTCTCTCCATCCTTCTCTCCATTATCCACCTCATTGCCAGTTGTATCATTAGTATATATTTTGGTAGATGCATTGTTTTCTTTTTGGTAAATTCTTGTGGTTAAGACTTTAACTCTTGTTCCAATTAACATTCCTGGAGCCTACGGACTCTTTGAATGTGGGTTTGTCAGGGCATTAAGGGCATGAGCCTGCTTTGGGGAGGACCCATTGACATTCCTATTTGGTGCATTAGTTAAGTTCTTTCCCTTAACATTTTTCAATTAATTTTATTTTTTTCATTTCCATCTTGACATCCATCTCACTGATGTTTCCACTTGTCCCTTTTTATCTCTCTTTCTTACTCCTTTTCTTTCTCCATTCTAACGCTACCGTAGGTTCGCAATTAGTCATGGGGGTACAGGGCCCGATTTTTTCGATTTTCTCTTAGCCGCGAAATTTTTGATTTTCTTCCTAACCCCTACACCTTTGGTAGTCATCATTAACATATTTCCCGATCCATATCAGCCATACCACAACCTAGCCAATGAACTTACACCGAAGCAAGGTATTAACTACATTGAAATTCATTTACCCTTGCTAATATAAGACTATGTTGTGTGTGCAGATGGCAATCATACAACAATAGATTGGATCTGGAGCAAAAACTTGGAATGGAGCAGTGCTGAAGCAGCTATGCAAGGAGCAAGATCGATGATGCACTTACAGATGAACAACGAAGGCACAATCTTGGCGTTGGCAGCAGCAACACTTCTTTCTCTCTCTCTTTCTTAGTTGCCAACTAAGGCCTAATGTCATTGTAATAAGGTGTTCACCCTTATTATCATGAACACTAGTTTGTCAAGTCTTGTAATGATGATTCGTTCACATGTCATCCCATTAGTTCCATTCCCTCAATAATCCCATACCTACCTGATATTATTGTAAGGAACTCGAGGACGAGTTTTCATTCAGTCATGGGGGTATGATGGGACGCAATATCACATGCACCGCGATATCGTGGTCGTCACGATATCGCGTCGTCCCCTGCGATATCGTGTATGCGATATCGCAGTCTGCTACCAAATCTATAAATAAGAGGTGGCACTCCCCTTATTTCCAATCATAGGCTAAAAGTAGCAAAACTATGGCAGATTGATCACTCTAGAGATAGAATATTTTCCATGTGCCCGCAGTAGGAGTCCCCAAGTGAACGGATCTTTATTCGAGCAGCTTTGTACCTGAACGCAAGTTGTGTACGGAAATAAAGACAAGCTTTGTGGATAAACCTTGCAGTGCATGGAATAGGTTTATTACATGTTATTTCTTTAATGTTATTTATTGTTTTCCTAGTAATGCGGCATGAGTACGACTTAATTACGAGCATTGACGAATGTGTACAGCTAATCAAGGAATCAGCTGCTTATCGCAATTTGTCTCTCTCACCCTCAACTCCTACAATGCGAGATGAGTACGACTTGATTACGAGAATCTACGAATGTGTATAGCTAGTCAAGGAATCGGCTGCTCATCACGCTTAGGCTAGTTAAGTGCCTCAGTACGACCACTTTGAGCACGTGTGTTACATGTGGTGATCCCAGTAACGATTAGCATTTGGTAGCCACAGTTGCATAGTTCAGGGTGTGTATGGTAAGTGGGAACGGATGCTGACGCTAGTTAAATTAGACTTAGTCCTTTGTTAGAGTTAGCTAGTTTCTCAACCCTTCACCTCGATAGCATAGGAGAAAAACCATAAAAGACTATAAAAATCATATACCTTGGACTTACTTAACCATACACCGTGACAACTACAAGTAAGTTTGGGAAGACAATGAATAATTAACCCCAAGTGTTCCATGGGGCGTGTAGGCATTTAGTTTGCGGAGTTCAACCGAATCGCGCGTGCTATGCTCATTTCGTATGGTTGAGTGTAGGGGTACCTCACCACTCATCATATGGGATTAAGTGATTAGTGTTGTGGCACAACACTCCGAAGTAGAGCTTAAGATTGTAAAGGTTGTGAAAGCTTGGAAACCACATTCCAAGCTTGATAGGACCTTGTGGGGTTGAGTGGTTGGTGTTGTGGCACAACACTTCATAGCAGGGCTTGAAGATTGTACAAGGTGTGGACCCTTCAAACCACATTTGAAAGCAATAAAGTCCAAAGATGTGCTTGCAAACTACCCTTCAAGTGTGGACTACCCAAGTTGGGGAACCACATCAAATTTGGTGCATGTGCTTTGTTCAAAGAATTTTAATTTGGAGAACTTATTCATCCCCACCTCCCCCACCCCCACCCTCCTCCCCAACCCTGCACCACTAGCCCCCTCCTTCTAAGTTCAATGATCCACAAGTGGTATCAGAGCCTAATACTCTTACACTCTACATCAATCTTCCAAAGTGAACATGGAAGGGGCAATCAACATTGGACACATCTAGACAAAGAGACTAATGTACTTCATCAATTGGTGTGCTCAATTCATATATCACATTTGCTATAAAGGTAAGTCTCTCATTCCCTTCTTTACATTCAAAAATAAAGAAGACTATGCTTGCAAAGTTGACAAAACTTGTGATTATATGAATGATGTTTCCTTTGAAGAAAGGTATGGGACATTTTGCCATACAGTTATTTCTTTCCAAAATTTTTGCATTGACATAAAAGATGCTTTACATGCTAAGGAAATAAAACTTAAAGTTCTTAATGATGAATGTTACTTTTCTAAAATTGATTTGAAATCTAATTGTCATCAAATAAGAATTAAGAAGAAGCTATTGAGAAATATAGCATTCAAAGAGCAGTACAAGCTATACAAATTTGTAGTAATGTCATTCAAATTAACAAATGCACCTACAATGTTTATGGTCTTGATGAATAATATCTTCTAAGAATATTTAAATAAATTTATCATTGTGTTTATGGATGATATACTCATTTACTCAAAAACAAGATAGGAACATGTAGATCATTTGAAAACTACTCTAGAGATCCTAAAACAAAATCAACTTAAAGCCAAACTAAGTAACTCCAAATTCTTTAAGGATGAAATATCATATCTCAGCCATATTGTATCAAAACAAGGATTGCAAGTAGATTTGTTCAAAATAAGTGTAGTGAAAGAATGAACAATATCCAAGGATGCTACGAAAATTTGTAGTTTTCAAGGTCTAACTAAATTCTATCATCATTTTATAAAAGATTACTCTACCTTGGCAATGCCCATGATTGATCTTTTGCAAGAAAAATGTATGTTAAGTTTGATGAAAAGGTAAAGAAGTGGTTCTAAGGTTAAAGATGCTTTTAACGTCAACCCTTATATTGAGGATCCTAGATGAAGATTTGCTAATTAAAGTGTCTACAAATGCTTGTGGAGGAAGAATCAATGCAATTTTTTCTCAAAAAGATAAAGTGGTGTGTTTTGAATCTTATAAATTATGTAGAGTCAAGGTGAATTATTCAACTCATGATCTAGAATTATTAGCTATTATTCACACTTTAAAGGTTTGGAGACATTATCTTTATGAAAAAATATGTGTTAAAAATTAATCCCAAAAGTCTAGAATACCTATAGAGACAACCAATTTTAAATACAAGACAACATAAATGGGTGGAATTACTTGTAGAATATGTTTGAAATCAAGTACATTATGGAAAAACAAAACATAGTTGTGGATAACTCCAACCAAATGTGGAACGTAATGATTGGTGTGAATTTTTTTTTTGTGCCTTGTGAAGCTTATTTTTTGGATGCTTGGGTGGCATTTTATTTTATTTATTTATTATTTTTATTTTATTCATTTTATTTTAATCAAAAAGGCAAATCACAAAATGCATGTAATGCACATTATATAGTTTATATGATATATGTATGCATCAACAAAGCATGTACTTATGTGCACTACCATTTTTGTCCACATTCACCCCCTTCCCACATGTTTCTTTTGTCTTTGTTTTTTTTTTTAAATAAAAAATGAATAATAATAATAAATAGAATAAAAATATGATAAAATAATAAATAAATATTTAATTTTGACCCTCTCCGTTTTGTTTTCCCTCATTCTTTTGTTGTTTAGACTACATGAAGCAAATGGTTTCCTTTTGAATACTACGACCAATTCACCCTCCCACTATTTATGAGGATGGATCCACCCCCAACATCAACATTAGCAATTTTGCCTCTACCTTCCCTTACAAATTGGCACTATCAAGAGCCTAAGCCTCTTTCGCTACATGATATTCTTGGCCCCAAGAAGAGAGGAAGACCTCCAAAGACTCAAACAAATACAATAGAACATGCTAAGATAGAACCTTAAACATTGACTACTCAATTACAGAGGTTATCCTAGACTAGCAATGCTTCCAAAACCTAAGCTAACATTGGCTATAGGGAACAATATCCTCCATGGCTTTTTTATTTTGGACTTTGCGGTAGTTCCTCATGTTTGGAAAAACTTGGCAATTAGTGTTAGTGGCCCATTATTGCATTTAATTTCACCTTTATTAGTTGTTCTTTGGGTGGGCATTAAAGAATTTAATCATTTTGATGATATTTTTTATTACTTCTATCTAGAAGAGCATGTCTTGAGCTTATTTCAATCAATTTTAATGTGATTAATTGTACTTCATGTGTCAACTATGTTGTAACACAATGGGTTCTAAGTTGTCTAAGACATTCATTATGGGCCAATCTTTTTATGTTTCATTTGGATGGTTTTCACTCTCACCATTTTTGTTGCCTAGGTGGTTTTATCCTACTAGTATGGCTTTTCTTTCTATACTCTTGCAAATGCACATTTTGAAAACTTCCCTTTACAAAAAATAAAATAAAATAAAATTTATTGGTTCATGGTTATAAGTGAAAAAGTATTTTATTGTTAAATGGTTTACCTAGTTAAAAAGCTTTTCTTTTATTTAAGGGGATAGCAAAGTTTTCCAAGTTCATTGTGAAAGGTAAGTTTTCCAAAATTGAAAAAACAATGAACCCTTAAGTTGATCCTTAGTAGTAATGTATCATTTTAATTTGGATAAAGCCATGATGGTTCTCTTTATCAAATTTATTAAATGTAAGCACTTCCTTATATTGATATTTAATAACCACATTAATTTAAGCATAGACTCTTAAGCTATTATTCATGGTACCTTGCACTAAAAAGTAATGTGTTCAAAGTCCAATACAAACACTCTTCACCACCACGATTTTGAAAAAAAAAAAAAAATACTACATTATATCAAATTTTTACAATACTAGATGCAACCAATGCTACAATTTGACATCCATATTAAAGAGTATGGTCAATATCAATGCTTTTTAAGAGGGTAAGGTATGATCTACCTAGGATAGACTAAGTGCAAAGATGCAAAGGTCTTTGAGCTAACCAACTAGCAAATGGCCCATGTTGCTAAATACACATAAAGAAATTACTTTAGATATCACTCATTCCAAATAAGATATTTTCCAAGGTTTCTTTCCACAATCAACCACAATTTCTAATTCACAAATGGTTAAATTGATTACAAAAACATGAAAATGTAAAAATCTCATAACTACAAAATAAATAACAATGACGACAAGACAACCATCCTTATAATTAAACCTCTTACTTTAAACATGTTAAAATGTGTTAAACTAATTTCATAATTACTTTAAAGAATTTTTTTTATTTATAACCTATGACCTAGGGTTATCAAGCCAATACTCTTACTACTAAGGTGAGACCTCATGGAATTGTATCAAATTTTGGGGGTGTTAACAATGAAGTGTTAGCCTAGGGATAAGACACTTGATGTGGAAGCTCTAGGTCATGGGTTTGATTTTGGTCAACAATGCTAAGTTGTATTAAATTCTAATTGGACTATATATCTTGGGGTGTTTGTTTCTTATGCTATGACTACTCATTTGAGACAATGGTATAATGTTATAGCAAAAAGCTTGTATGATTTGTTTTTGATGCCCCTATTGATGTTTAGTCAATCTGAAAAATCTACCCCCATTGATGCTTGGTCAATTTGTACAATCTATTTTTATTTTTCATGAAATTGTAATATCTATCTAATAGATCCTATTAAGTCTATGTAAGAAACCTTCATTTTCATTTTCATTTTTCATTTTCAATTTCTTATATGCAAATATATTAAACCTTCATTTTCATTTTCATTTTTCATTTTCAATTTCTTATATGCAAATATATTAATTCAATGTATTTTAAGATCTTTTCATAGCATTGTACAAACTCAAGTAATAAATGGGGCAATAGATGCAGCCATTTTGACATTCATAATATGCAATAATGTTACTGAACCTGCATGAACAGATTACCTTTTATGATCACTCAAGGATATGTTATTTCCAATGCGACTTTCTACAATCAACCATGTTTTTTTCAGCCTCGAAAATTGTTGGATTGGCAAAAAGCATGGAAATCTCCAGATATGGAAACCATGAAATTAGATACGCGCAAGATGATAACCTCGAGGCTCAAGACAATCTAACATTAGCACATTATGAACAGCCAACAGATTTCCTCCCGGTAAATATATCACCCACTTATACACTGCAATTATGCAAGGTTTCTAAACAAATAACCATTCTAAACTATTTGTGTTCAGGTAACACTAGCACTATTCTGTTTAGCCATGATTCTATCCCTATTCATCTTGGTAGTGGTGACTCACCACACGTAAAAGCACCAAGGCTAATGTTATCCAGATTACCATCTTTGATGACGAAAAGTACCATGAATGAGATTTGCAAAGATCCAAACTTAGGCTAATCTAACGGAAAAGACGTGCTTAACTCACGGAATTGCATTTAAATATTTCCATTTTCCATTTTAAATATCCAAACAGATGGCAGAAACATGTTCTTTCTGTTCCTTAAATCCAGCTCTTCAGACTGCATACTTCACAATAGTAAGCATCCAATATAACATATTAAAAATGTGGTACTTTACAGTAATTTGCTGCTACTCAGTATGTAGAAGATGCAAATGGCCATTCAAATTATCCTATTATTGCAAATATTTTCCCTTTTTGTTATGTTTTTAACTTCCAAGACCCTTAAAACCCCTTGATGCTTCTTGCGGCTCAGGATTACCTATTCAGATACCCTAGGATTCCCTGTATTGGAAAGCTCCCATTTAGTAAAGCAATACCGTAAATATTTTATTTCTGCAAACCTTCTGTTGCTACATTGAAGCAGTTTCTTTTCCGAGGATCCTAAAGTTAACAGAATAAAAGGAAATGAACCCTAAAAAGAACATGACTTGCCAATGTGATATTAGAAAGCACATTTTAAAAAAACACAACCAGAATAGTTTACGCAAACACTCGGAACTTAAACATTCTATAACTACCATCAGATGAATTTCAGGTGAAGACAAGCTTGCACAACGCAATGACTTCATATATGAAGCAACAAATGTCCCATCTATTAAGGTAATAGATTAAAACATTTTTACAAAAACTTGATAGCATAACTAACATCACGGAAAGAAGCAAAACAGACATTAAAGTCGAGGCCTATAAGCCTCAAAACCTAACAATCTCTTCCACAAAAATGAATCCATTTTTACAACAGCAAAGCTTCTATATACGGCGCATGAACAAATAAGCCGAAATTGACGGTGAAAAATAAACTGGAAATTGGACCAAAAGAAAAGTAAATAAGCTAACCCTAAATGCGTTTCCTGATGCGTTTGGCGGATTTAGTAGCCTTGGAGTGTTCCTGCATTTGCTTGCGCTTTCCTTGGGCATTCCTGGTGTGCTCGCCATCACATTCAGATTCGGAGCCGTCCTTTTCCAGAGAAGATGAAGAGTCGTCGTCGCTTCCAAAAGAAGAAAAGGACGAAAGAGAATGCACATCTTCCTCAAAATCTTTTGGCAAAGATGCGGCGGATGAAGAAGTAGAAGAGGAGGACTTGGAGCAAGAATTATCTTCTTCTTCTAGCGATTCATGACTTTGGTGAGGAGGCACACATTCATCACCGTCGTCGGGGAGGTCATGTAAAATCTTGTAAAGATTGACCTCAAACGCCATGGCTGCTACTGTTGCTGCTGCTGCTGGTCGTGTCAGGTAATCTGTTACCCTTTGGAGGAGGATCTCCCGACCGGCAGTAGCAGCAGCAGCAGCAGCAATGGTCGCATGCTTTGTCGGGCTATCCTTCACCTCGTCGCATCAATTAAAATACAAGCGATCTGGAATTCATAAGTTCAATCGAGCTTACGATGCAGCAGAGAAAGAGAGTCGCCCCTGTGGACAACCGGTTAGTAGGCAATGTAGACAAAGATTTGTAAGAAATACGTTCCAGGAATGGAAAACACATCAAACACATCATTACAGACAAAAATCAAAAACAAAGATATTATTAAATGGTAGTATACTGACGACCAGATCAGTTTAGCATATCGTTCATACAGAGGGCAGCCAAAAAGCAAATAAAAATGTGTTACACGATACGCATAAAAAACAATCAATCGAAACCGAGGCCATTTGCATTTCAACATTTTAGCAAAACAAAAACTAAATCTCTATACATTCCAGGCCGTTTTCCATTATCGAGTATCTGAAAAACTAAAATCAAGCACTATTCATACCTAAGACCGCGGCATTTGCGAAAACAACCACAGCAATAAAAAACAATCACCAATGCGGCCGCATTTTTCGTCAATCCTATCTTGGATCCCATGATCGGAACAAAGATTTGAATCTTGCATCCGGAACACGTTTGCACTAACTCTATATCGGTTCGTACAACGCATCTAATTTGATTCGAACATGGAACGCACGAAATGCAGCACACCGTGGCGGGAAAACCCCGAATGCCAGAACGGAACAAAGCGAAAACCTAAATAAAGGATCCGCAGACGCTATTTAAACGCCTCCTCGGAATACAACACACGATCGGGCTAACGAAGGCTCCAAAGCTTCAGATATTACCAAAATAGCTCAATTCCTCAACCAGAAAGCGACAAGGCAACGAACACGGAGAGAAATGTCCGACCATTCCAGATCAAAAGCGAATTCGAGAAGGCAAAAGCGTGAAAGGCAGAGAGAAATCAGAGAGTAAAATCGTACCGTGAAAACGCTCCTCGAAGAAAACCTTGGCAGAAGCCTGAGAGACACCAAGAAGAAGCAAAAGAAAAAGAGTTTTCATCTCCCATTATGATAGGCAAATATGTTTTTAAATGTATTTTCTTTAATACAAATTTATTTAAACCATTATGAAACTTTCAAACATAGTTAGGATTCATAGGAATACATATATGTATATTATGTGTGGCCAATACGTCATTCATAAAGTGTTAAGAATTACGTTTTAAAAAATACGTATAGCATTTACAATTTTTATTTGAGATATTTCAAGTAAATGTGCAAACTTCATAAGCTATTTTATTAGTAAAAGCATAGATGCTATTTATAGAAATTGCAACTCTTAAAATATTTATACAATTTTATAAAAAATGCTTGCTAAGGTTGCATATGGATTCTGGAAAAATGATAGTTCAATGATGGGAAAACATGGGTTAAAAAGGCAATATTAAAGATCAAGATTTAAATTTGAGTTTTAAGGACATTAAAAAAAAGGATCAAAGAGAAGGCATTGAAACACATATAGGAATAACCAATTGGAAAAAAGCAATTTTAATTCCAATCAATTAGAGGAGGATTCTTAACAAAATTACCTATTTATTTATTTGTTGATATTTCTAAACAAAGTAAGGTAGCAATCACACATTCTCATGTGGGATCTAAGTGTCTATTAATTAAAGGAAAGGGATGGATCAACACATCTGTAGTGCATATGATAGTGGAAAATGATGTTAAATATGTCACTTCTTGTACAAATTCATCATTATGTTTTATGTATCTATTGTATTGCTTATCACAATGATCACACTGTATTGCTTATTTATTAACATTTGTTAATACATTTATTAATATTCTATTGTACTTGTTATATTATATATGATTATGACCGATTGTTTTATCAACACAACATTTCACATATTGAAGTTATCTTTGGATTTGTGTCTTTTAACTCTCCATGCTATTGAGATGCTCATCATTGGTCCTATAAACTTTACACAAGAAAAGCATATCTTTCTACATGTGATAGTGGGAGATGAAGAAACTCAAATACAGTTGATGAGTCCCGATATTGGACCCTCAATATCATAGATGCCGAAGTGATATTGGACATGCGATGTCGAAGCTTGTCTCGTTGCCTATAAATAAGAGACAGGGGCACTTGGTTTGGCATTAGTTTTTAGTCCCTTAGTCAAACTCTTGCAATTTTTCCTTTCCAGAGTTAGAATTATTTCTGAGTGCCCACAGTAGGAGTTATAAAGTGAACAGATCTTTATTCGAGCATTGTGTACCTAAGCACACCTTATGTTCGAAAATAACGAGGAACTTTGTGATAAACCTTGCAACATTCAGAATAGCTTAATTATTGCATTTCATGTTATTTATTGTTGTTTAATGCTTTCAATAGTTACTTAATGTTATTTCATAGAATTATTAATTGTCAATTACCAATGAATTAGCACACTTAGCACGACCACTTCAAGCATATGTGGGAACACTTGGTAATCCAGTAACAACTAGTGTTTGGAAATCCTAGTAGTGTTACATTGGTTCAGGATGTGTTCGGAGAGTGGGAACGGATGCTAGTGTTAGGACTAGTTAGAGAACAATTAATTAGCTAAATCAAATTAGTTATTAAATTACCTCATTTCTCTCTTTTAAGCATCAAGAACATAAAACATAAAATAATAAAAATCACATACCTTGAGTTTACTTAACCATACAATTAAACCTTACAAGTAAGCTTAGGAAGAGAATGATTGCATAACTCATCCTTGTTCTGCATAGGCGCATAAGCACTTAATCTTCGAAGTTCGATCAGATTGTGCATGAACACTCGTATTCGTATGGTTGGGCGTAGGGGTACCTCGCCATTCATCATTGGCGTTGTTGCTAGGGATTTTGTTGTTTGTGTGCTAATTAGAACTTAGGAAATCCTTTCCATTAGTGGAACAAGCTCTTAGAGTTAACTATCCTACAATCACCAAAAAAGGGTATTACACACTGAATAATCAATCATGTCTCCTTCTTCTTATGAGAGTGCTTCATCGACTAGGTCCAACACCATGAATAATCGAAGGCAGGGTGCACATGATGATCCACCAATGCCCCAATAGTTTTGCATGGTATACGCTCATCTTGATGAGTATATACCAAAATTTACCTTATCCTTCACCAAGATGAACAACTACGATGGCGTGATTTAGAAGGTAACATAGTATTACCTCCCAATCGCTCAATCCCAAGCATGTTTCTTCGTGCTCTCACACAAATTAGTATGCAACACTTACAATCGGAGTACGTTGTGCCTGAACAAGATTCGAGAGATTATTGACCCATGGAGGCACAATGTTAGAGGGATTTGCAATAGGAGAGACATTACAAATCCATGAAGGGGAAGTTCCTGTATGTCCTAAGTGAAAACAAGGGTGGTGAACCTGCCTTGGGAGGTTTTCCACAAAACGATGTTCCTCTCGTTGACTTCAGTCAAGGAGTTTTATAGCAGAATCTTTACTCAACTATTCATAACCCAAATTCTGGTACCAATGGACACAAAGGATCCAAAAAAGGAACACGAACACACGACGATGACAGACATTCCGATCGTAACCATGACCAAGGCTACGACTACCGAAGAGAAGGTGATAGGTGTTGTCATGGTGAACCCCTACTCGCCACTTGAAGTATGTTAGATATAACAAAGGCCGTTAGGATTCCAACAAGGCACTAGAAGGATAGTAGGATCAAAAGACTAGACATGAATAACATCCCATGATTTGAAGGGGGATATAATGCTGATCCTCAAAATCATTTACAAGCATTCCACGATGCATGTGCCTTGCAAAATATAAAAAATGAGTGGCAAAAGCTAAAGTTGTTTCCATGGACACTGATCAAGGAAGCAAAATGCTAGTACTGGTCCTTAGAACTGGAATCCATTCGTCGATGGAGTACCATGTTGGAGCTATTCAACGATAAGTATCAAACGTACTCTTGAGTTTCCAACCTGCATAAGCAAATCCAAGGATGGAAACAAGGAGGACACGAACCCTTGGATGCTGCCATGGGCCAATATTATACATTATTACATCATTACCCTGGCCATGGTTACTTGTAGAAGGAACAACTATGCTATCTCGTAGATGGGCTTAGGTACGAAACGCGAAGAACCCTTGGGACTTTGCCCAAGGAAGGCTATTCAAGCTTAGAGCCCACCAAATACAAAGATTGTTGGAGCAAGTTGCTAAAGAGGAAGCTGAATTGAGGAAAAGAGAAAGTGTAGAAGAGTACAATAGAGATCCTTCCCTCCGAAAGAAGGAAATTAGATTTTGCGAAGATGAGGAAGAGTCACCACTTGAAGAGATTTTGAATAGAAAAACTTTGCCCATTCAAAAATTTGCATCAGAAGTATTGGCAAAGGTAGATCAAATGTGGAACTCCCTAGATGAAAAATTTCAAACTATCCTAAAAATAGTAGAGGAGTCTAAAGAACAAAGTAGTGACCGAGAGAGAAAGAAAAAAGAAGAAGCTGAGTATGCACATAACAAGGGTAAGGGCAAAATTGTTGTCATTGAAGAGGTTGTGGATTTAGACACAGACAATGATGGCGGATGTGAGATATGCCAATATGACCATCCTAAAGGATGTTGCCCAGTAGTGTCACATCTGCAAGAGTTTGGGGTGTATGCACTAAACCCATGGTTAAACAAACAACAAACACCTAGAAGGTTACCTTATCCTCAAGGTAACCCAAGGCATTTCCACCAACCCTTGACATATTATTTGAGTGGAGCTCCACCACAATAGAATGAATAGTATCAACAATGGCAACACCCACAATCATGGGGAATGCCACCACCACATCAACAATATCCTTACCATCAACCTAACTCATACAGCTATTACATTCAGTAGCTAATCTCTTCATGTGACTCTACTAGTCACGTCACTCCTCAGCCTCACTACCAAACCCCCGAGTACTATAGAACTTCTTCTCCTCAGGGTGATATTCCACATACGTACTATCCCTCTCATCTATCTACATCTCTTCCACCCTTAGCTCCATTACCACCTACTCCAACTATGCAAGGTAAGCTTCCTATCCAGCTGTAGCAACATAACACTACTAGGGTTGTTAACCCTCAACCTACTATTGGTTTGGAAAACTGATCAAAGAAGAGACCTTTCTTTAGAACCAACAGTCCAACCAAGTCCTTACAAACATAAGCAGCTAATTATCCCAACACCTCAGTATCATTTGAATCTTCAGAGCTTCCTTTGAACCAAAAATCACACCCAATGCACACGGTCATGTTGACTCATGCCATCACCGATTGGATTAAAGCTGGCCATCTTTCTAGAAAATTATTTGATCCTGGAAGTTCTCATATTTATTTGCAAATTGCTGGAATGAGCCTTGCAAAGCTCTTTTGGATTTAGGTTCTGGTGTTAATTTAATCTCCCAAGAAATGTATAAAGCCTAGAACCTGCCTCCACTAAAGAAGAGTAAAATTCATTTAAAGTTAGTTGACCAATCCATCATGGTTCCATTGGAACTAGTAGAGGACATTGTCACTGCTATTTGTGGATGGTCATATCTAGTTGATTTCCTAGTGATTCAAGTTAACAACTACAAGGGAGACTTCCCAATCATAATGGGAAGAGCATGGTTAAGCACGATTGATGCACACCTAGGCATACATGATCTTTCCCTAGAAATATCAAAAGAAAATGCATTTGGAAAGATTGAGAAGAAGAAAGTTTCATGCATCGCATACAATGACATAGGGTGCAACTACCTACAGAAGTCCTAGTTTGTACAACGCTTAACATTGCCTGCATGCAACCAGTGTGCACAAGTATCTAACATACAAAGATGCCTATATGCAAAAACCACAAGAAATGAAGGCATCCAGTGGCGAACAATTGACCTAGAGAGCAATTCAACTATATGCATGGAACCAACTGAGAGCTTGACCTATGCCTATATTGATAGCATAGATGCATTAGAGCAAGTCCATCACCAACTTCCAAGTACTAACACCAAGAATATCAACTAGGAGAAGTTGAAAATCCCTGATGAGTTTAAGCAAGAGACCCTTGAGTTAAAATTGTTGCCCATTGGTATGGAGTATACATTTCTCAAGAATGGAAAACTAGTAATCATTAATGCTAAGCTTAATCATTAATGCTAAGCTCGCTCCTCAACAAAAAAAAAGACTGTTGAAGATGGTAAATAAATGGTCAAAAGCCTTTGCTTGGTTATATCTTGAATTAACTGGAATAAATCCTAGGATATGTTAACATAGAATTTATACTGACCCCTCTATGAAGCCTCAACGACAACCACAAAGACAACTGAACCCAAAGCTTAAGCAAGTAGTTAAAGAATAAATTGAACAACTTCTAAAGGCTATCTACCTCATTGCTAATAGTGAATGGGTTATCCCACTAGTCATTGTGCCAAAAAAGGAAGGTAAATGAAGGGTGTGCATAGACTTTAGGCTGTTAAACATGGCAACATTTAAAGACCATTTCCCATTACCATTCGTTGACCAAGTCTTAGATACCATTATAGGGCATTGCTATTATAGTTTTTTGGATGGTTACAGTGGGTACAATCAAATTCAAATAGCACCAAAAGGCCAAGCCAAGACCTCATTCAGAAGTCCTTGGGGGACATTTTCATATAGGCAAATGTTGTTTGGCTTATGCAATGCCCCAACAACATTTCAACATCTGGTTCTTAGTATATTTTAGCAGCAAATAGGAAATGGTGTGAAGGTTTTTATGGATGATTTCTCCACCTATGGACTAGACTTTGAACAAGAATTGGACCGATTAGAGCAAGTATTGAAATAATGTGTTAAAACCAACCTAAGGCTCAATTGGCAGAAAAGCCATTTAATGGTCCAAGAGGGCATTGTATTAGGGAATAAATTTTCACAAACAGGGATGGAGGTAGATTCTGAAAAGATTAGAGTCATCTAAGGAATCACTCATCAACCTGAAACTATAAAAGTTGTCTAATCATTCCTTGGACACACTAGCTATTATAGAAGTTTCATTGAGAACTTGTCGAAGATTGCAAAACCATTGGTGGAATTAACAAAAAAGGACATACCCTTTGAATGGACCAAGGAATGTAAGCTAGCTTTCTAAACCTTGAAGCAGAAGCTCATAGAAACAACCATTTTACAAGCTCCTGACTGGTCTAGACTATTCCATATAATGACTAACGCATTCAATTTTGCTTTAGGAGTCATAGTTACACAGTTAGATGACCAAAAATGTCCCTATTACATTCACTATGCAAGTTGAAGTATTGTTGGTGAACAACTCAACTATACCACAACAGAAAAAGAATTAATGGCTATGGTGTTTACACTAGAAAAATTTAGGCACTATGTATTAGGTTATAAGGTATTTGTACACATAGATCATAGTGTGACTTGGTTCTTTATGAATAAACCAATGGTGAGCCCTCGTGTCATACGATGGCTTATGATCTTGCAAGACTTTGATATCACAATAGTGGATTGTAAAGGCATCGAGGATGTTGTTGCTGATCATTTATCTCGGTTGCGATGGGACAACAAAGAGGATAAAAACCTAATTTTTGATCGATTCCCTGATGAACTCCACTTTACAAGTGTAATAAACAATTGATCACCCACTAATAAAAATTGGTATAGTAGCATTCTTACTTATCCTCTCACGCAAGAAACACCACAAAGGCGAAATGTTAAAAAGAAACAATAGTTTCTCCACCGAGTTAAACATTTCATGGAAATCAACAAACACCTTTACAAGGTATGTTCCGATGGCTTGGTTTGATGGTGTGTTCCTGACACAGATCAATTACAAGTTCTCCAAGACACTCATGAGGGCCCTTGTGGGGGTCATTACTCTAGGAGATGAATAGCCATTAAAATCTTGCTTGCAGGATATTATTGGCCTACATTATTTCAAGATGCCCATAATTTTGTCTAATCTTATGAGTGCTACCAATGCAATGGAGGAATGACTGTAAGAATGGAGGGTCCAAAACAATGGATTCAACCCTTAGAACCATTCAACATATGGGGTATTGATTTTATGGGTCCCACTACACCGATGTCCAATGGAAAAGCATACATTGTTGTTGCTATTAACTATTTCACAAAGTGGGTAGAAGTTGCCACTATTACTGACTGTACATCATCTATCACTGCATGATTTTTTCAACAACAAATCGTAAACAAGTTTGGTGTGCCTTGTGCACTTATTTCGAATAATGGTACATATTTTACAGGTGCAACTTTTCAAAAATTGATGCAACGCTTGGGAGTTGAGCATAAACTAACTACACCATATCATCCTCAAGTAAATGGTCAAGTCAAAGTCACCAACAGGGAAATCATAAAAATCTTGACACAAACCATTAACAAGTATAGGCGATATTAGAGCACCAAATTGAACAATGCTCTTTAGGCCTACCGCTCCACATGGAAACTCCCTATAGGCTACTCTCCCTATAAGCTAGTGTACAGTAAACTTCCAACACTTCCTATCCAAGCTGAGCTATGTACACTAACTATAGCATGTGACCTTAACCTTGACCTCAGTCTAGTATAAAAAGAACAGTTAATGAATCTTAACTTGCTAGATGAAAATCAATTAGCCACCTTAACATCCAACAAATTGCACAAGGCCTTCAACAAATGATGTCATGACTTGAAAATTAGAAAAGTCACATACCAACTAGGAGATAGGGTTCTCTATTGGAATCTCATGCATGTGCCACAACGAACTAAATTTCAAATGTTGTGGGAAGGACCTTATATTATTCATGAAATTTTTTCTTCAAGGGCCATGATGATATATAAACCTAAAAGCCCAAATAAGAAATTATTGGTCAACATCCAACAAGCCAAACCTTTCCATGAGCTTAAAATGACTAGTACTAACACTAACTTTGGTAATGGACAACCCTTCTCATTACTTCGAATCTCCTCCTTCCGACTTAATCGTGGGGGAGAAGGCCACCAATGCTAACTTCTCTAAGTCCTCAGTTTCTTTTTTCCTTTTTATTTTATACATTTTTCATATTTACTTGTTTTTGTTATACATCATCGTTAACATTTTTACTATTTCTTTCTCTATTTCATTTTGTTTGATTAACTCTCACTCGTCATATAATAAGTGCTCATGATGGTAGATTATACTATAATAGTGTTTCTTGCTAATGTTTTGTTTTTACCTTTGACTTTCAATATTGATGCTAAAATATGGTTTCTTTTGATAAAATAGGTAATGAGTCCACTTCATCCATTCATCCATTCAACTCTATGGTCTCCTTTGATTTTGGAACTGTATTGTCCCTTTCTCTAAGCAAAACCTATTAATGAATTGGTGGATTGATATTCTTCAAAACAAGAAAAGATTCAAATGGATTAAAAAGGGTGTGACTTCAAGGGGATTCGATGCATTTGTGTTGGCTATTCTCTTGGGTACTTGGATGTTACCCATGTCTAAAGGTTCCCTCAAACTAAGGCCCTTCCTCACTTCCTACTTCTCTATTCTTCTCCTTTTGGAATGATGGTTGCTCTGTAAAGGCATTCTTGTTGCTTCAGGGGGATGGGTTGGTCAAGTGTGTTGATGCGAGGTCATTGGATGTGGTCAGTTTTAATCTGGATTTGGACTGAATTTTATTAAGTCACCTTAACCACATACTACACAAGGGACTTTACACAACCTTGATTTTGAGATTCCATTCCATTCTCACTTCTCCTTCCATATTACTTTCCATATTCCACCTTATTGCCAATTTTATGATTAGTCTATATCTTAGTCGACGAATTATTATTCTTTGGTAAATTCTTGTGGGTGACTTCTTAACTATTGTCTCCATATGTCATTCCTAGAGCCTACAAACTCTTTGGGTTGTGGTTTTGTCAGTGCATAAAGGACATAAGCCTACTTTGGGGAGGACTCACTGGCATTCCTTTTTGGTGCAATTATTATATCCTTTCCCTTAAACATTTTTTGCAATCAACTATTTCTTGTTTCACCCCATCTATGACATTCATTTTTCTCTACCCTTCTATGCATTTTTATCGGCTTCACCATTGATATTCCTCTTATCTACCTTTTTCCTTCATTTTTTATCCTATTTCTATCGAAGGTTTGCTCTTAGTCGTGGGGGTTCTTGTGTCAAATTTTTCCATTCCATTACTTATCTTACCCCTACACCTTCAATAGTTATTAGTTACAAACCTCTGACCTAGTATCTGCCATATCCACAACCTATCCAATGTGCTTCATATCGAGGCAAGGTATCAATTACATTATATCTTATCTATCCTTGCTAATTCATGATTATGTTGTATGTGTAGATGGCGATCACATGAGCAATGGACTGAGATAGGAGGGAGCACTTAGGATGGACTGGAGTAAGAGCATTTATGCAAGGAATAAGCTTGGTCATGTGGCCATGGATGAACAACGATGTGCACATTTTTGACATCGGCAACAACGCGTCTCATTTTCTTTTCTCTCTCTCTCTCTTCAAGCTATCAAATAAGGGTCTGGATGTCATCTATGTATAGTATTCACCACAATGGTTATGAACATCAATGTTGTAATACATTTGTCGATCCATTCACCGGGCAGTTTGAATCTTTCATTTCATGTCATCATCAGTCGTCATTTAGTCAATAATCACATACCTTCTCAATATTTTGTAAGGAACTCGAGGACAAGTTTTCATTTAGTCGTGGGGGTATGATGAGTCCTGATATTGGACCCTTGATATCAGATACGCAATATCGTAGATGCTAAAGCGATATCGAACATTTGATGTCAGAACCTGTCTTGTCACCTATAAATAAGAGATAGGGGCACTTGGTTTGGCATTATTTTTTAGTTCCTTAGCCGAACTCTTGCAGTTTTTCCTTTCCAAGTTAGAATTATTTTTCAGTGCTAGTAGTAGGAGTCATAAAGTGAATGGATCTTTATTTAAGCATTGTGTACCTAAGCACATCTTGTGTCTAGAAATAAAGATGAACTTTGTAATAAACCTTGCAACATTCAAAATAGCTTAATTATTACATTTCATGTTATTTATTGTTATTTAATGCTTTCAATAGTTACTTAATGTTATTTCATAGAATTATTAATTGTCAATTACCAATGAATTAGCACACTCAGCATGACCACTTCGAGCATACATGGGAACACTTGGTAACCCAATAACGACTAGTGTTTGGTAATCCAAATAGTGTTACACTGGTTTAGGATGTGTCCGACGAGTGGGAATGGATGCTAGTGTTAGGACTAGTTAGATAATAGTTAATTAGTTAAATCAAATTAGTTATTAAATTACCTCATTCCTCTCTTTTAAGCATCAAGAACATAAAACATAAAGTAATAAAAATCACATACCTCGAGTTTACTTAACCATACAATTGACCCTTACAAGTAAGCTTTGGAAGAAAAAAATTGCATAACTCATCCTTGTTCTGTGTAGGCGCATAAGCACTTAATCCTCAGAGTTCGACCGGATCATGCATGAACGCTCGTATTCGTATGGTTGGGCATAGGGGTACCCCGCCACTCATCAACAATATTCAAATAAAAACTTTGCCAAACTTGTTTGAGCTAGAGGTGTTAATTTTCAATTATTTTCTTTATGAGGTATTCAACTCAAATATTAAGATAAATGGTTTGGAAGTGTAGATAAAAATTAATAAGCCAAAAGTGGTATCTTATACTTGAAATTTATCATTGAATCTTTATCATTATTGGGTGTTGGAACCCCTAAATAATTGTAATATAGGTACATCCAAGATATGTTGTCCAATTAGAACTTTGTAACTAAGTATTGCCCATTGGAATCAAACCTGTGACTTGAAGCTTTCAAATCAAGAGTCATACCACTAGGCTAATGCCTTATTGTTTGAATCTTTGTCATACTTCTTTGTAACTAATGAGTAGCGAGTATACCCTACACCCAACCATACAAATCACTAACATCCACTAAGTGATTCAGTTGAATTTCGAAGACTTTAGGTTTCTAAGTACACTAGTTCTAGAAGGTGAATCTAACCATTGTAATCATTGGCTTCCTAGTTCCACTTGTGAAGTGCAAATGTATGATTAAGTGTAACTGAGGCATATGATTTGTATCATTCTATATTTTAGGAATTAATTCACCTAAGAGTAAGAATAAAGTAATTAAATGTTTAATTAATCTAATAACTAACTAATATTCAACTAATCCTAACATAAGCATCTATTTCCACTTATCATCTACATCCTAAACAAACTATAATGCTACTGGGTTACCAAGCGTTAAGTGTATGCTCGAAGTGGTTGTACTTATGTGTGCTATTTAATCGAACTTAATTAATTACTTAAAAACATTAAAGTAATTTGCATAAATATTAAATGCTTAAGGAAACAATTAATCTATTCGAAGTGCTGCAAGGTTTTATCAGAAAAGCTTGTCTTTATTGTCGTCCACATTGAACTGCTTAGGTACAATAATGCTTGAATAAATACCTATACACTCTTTAACTCCTACTATGGGAATTTAGAAAATATTCTAACTCTCAAATGGAAAAACTGCAAGTGCTTCACTACAACTATGAAAAGATCGTCATAAATGTGATAGGTAAGTGCACATTTATAAGTGAAAACAAGGGGCCATGTTGATGGGTGCATATCAATGGATCAAACCCCATGTCGATGAGATCCCATCAATAGGGTCATGTCAATAACATCCCATCGTTGCGGCCCAACAATGCAACTCATCATAACCCCATGACTAAATGAAAACTTTTCCTTGAATTCTTTACAAAATTTGGTAAGGTATGGGATTGTTGACTAACTACAAATACACATAATAAACATAACAAAAACTGAGTGCCCAAGTATGTGATTTTACAATCATTACAAAATTTGGTGTTTAGGATAACAAAATTGAACACCTAAACAACAATGACAAACACAACTCCTATAATGACATGAAGACAATGAAGAAGTTCACACAGTCCCAAGCAATGGAGGTTCTTGAGATTCCAAAGGACCTTCTCCTGCTTTGGATGCACACGAGTGTTGAGGCAGTTACTATGGTTGTCCTATGGTAGTTGCAACATTTGGTGAAAGATGGAAGGCATCCAACAATGCCTTCATCTTGTCCTCCTTACTCTAGGGATCATTCACAATCCATCTTGCATTACCAATGTGGGCCAAAATGAGAATATCCCATGGATAGAGCATTGTCAGGAACAACTCCTTCATGTTAATAAACCAAGCAGCAAACTTTTTGCATTCAATGTTGAACACTCTAAGTGCATTCTATAGATCTTGGTAGTCATTCATTCTCTTGGTCAAGTTCTCAGCATTTGATCTTTGATTAGTGAACTTCACCTTGAGAACCTCAAGTTTCACATTTGCTATCTCAATCTTTTTCTTGGTCTCCTTATGGTGCTTGAACTCTACCTTGTACAATAAGTACAAGCAAGCCACTTGTTTTTCCAATTTTGAACATTGTCTTCCAGTAGTCAACATTACCAAGTTTACATATTGGATGTTGTCAAGCTCCATGTATTCTATCATTTCCTTGATCTACAACTCCTTAAGGTGGATTCTAGCCTTGTTGTATGCATTCAACCCATCAAAGATAGGCTACCAGACATTGCCTCCTTGCTGAAGCTACTGGAGAGCCTCATTGACTTTTACCTTAGCTAATTGGATTTTCTTCTTGTTGATTTCTTTCTACAATCCCACCTAGTCCCTGTAGTGATTTCTAACCCTTTCAAAATTAAGAGCCTTATTTTCCTAGGCTGCAATCTTGATTACATATTTGTGATGTAAGGCACAGACTTCCTCCATCGGGAGGTTTCTATTTTCCATTGCCAACCTCCTTAATTCTGTGTTCACTTTGGCTAGCTACTCCTACTGTTGATGTGTTGATGGATAAATTCTAACATTTGTAGCTTCTATGCATCAATATTCTGTAGGCAATGATTTTCTATAGTCAGGGCCTCATTCTCATAGTTTGTCTAGACCAAGTCTTTCTAAATGTTATGCATTATGGCATTGGCCAAGGATTGGTCAAAGACCGCCAACTCCTTGGCATTCTAAACCTCTTTGAGTCTCTTCTGAAGTTATTGAAAAGCTTCATCATGTGTTATTACTTAGTTGAGCAACATGGGATCAGTAAGGTGGGCTCTTAATTCAACAACCTTCATAGCCAAGCATTGGTTTTCTACTCTAGTTATCTTAACTTGCCCCTTCATGATTATGCATTTTCCTCTTGCCTCGAGCAACTTCAACTAAGTTGCAGTGATGATATCTAGAAGATCAAAGTTATCTCTTGAGTGCTTAGATTTGACCTTGTGGGCACCTACATTCTTTAAGCTAACAAAATTAGCACCCCACCCTCCATTTGGCTTATGGTTTGGTCCACTTTGTTAAAATGGCTCATGGCTAGTCTATACATAGATAGATCACCATCATGCATCCCTGCTTACTGTTGTTGTTATTGCAAGAGCTACTCTTAAAGTTTGTGCATGTGCTCAATGTCAACATGAGCCTACGATGTTGTCTGATAAGTGGGAGGTGAAGGTGGTGGTTGTTGCTCCTCTTCTTGGATCACCTTCATAAGCACCTTGTACTTTATCATTTCTACCCAAGAGGTAGTTGAAGCATGTCGAACTGCATCATTTATGTAGCAAGTTATGCCTTCTCTCTTGCACAATTTTCTAATCAGGCATGGAAACGAAAGTGCCTTCCTTCCACATTCATTGTCCTTGAAGTGCTTTTCCATCTCAAGATAGATTATCTGTGGAAGGTTGAATGGGAATTTATAGCTTAGAGTGGTGTATGCACAGGTAGAGAAAGTTGTGATCCTGCTAGGCCTCATCATTGGATTAATGTGAAAGGCCACAATCTTAAAGTATGCATGTTCCATTGTGGTGAGTGCACCAAACTCCTTGCGATCTACTCCATAACACTACTATGTCCATTATTTCTTGACACCTAGATCTACCTATATTGGAATTTTTGCAAGATTGGTCCTAGTCATTGGTAACCCAAGGGCCTCAAAGATTGCTTTCATTGAGTAGGACACAAAACTATCCTTTATTTTAACTATTGAACTGGCCTATTGATTGTTTTAGAAGAGATATGTCTTTCCCATGTACCACCCCTACTAGAAGTGATGGTGGACCACATGGAAGAGTTTTGCAGTTGAGCTTTGACTTCTAGAAGGGAAAACTCCAAGAAGGATCCAAAGTTTTGCTGTTGAAGCATAGATTTCTTTACCTACTTGGATGTTATTTGCTTAAGGCAAGCCTTTGTAAGGGTGATCTCAAGTTTCAATCTTGGCTCTAGTGCCTCATCTCAGTGAGATTGTTCAGTCACAACTGCTTCTTTAGAAATCTATCAGACAAATTCCACTTCAGGCTTCTCCCAAAGAGGTCTTGTTGTAGGGGTTTTAATTGCCTACTCCTAGGATAATTCTTGGCCCCTTCTAGTTCATGGCCATTTATTCCTTACTTAGGATGGTCCTCCCTCTTGGCATGTTTTTCCTTAGATGTCATCTATGGTCACAACATAACCAAGGATTAGCATACAATGTGTAACTTATAACTTTAAGGTACCTTATCTTGTTGGGTAGTTACACTTTGACAAAGTTATGACCATGGAAAATTAATTATTTTAATATTATTTCATTTGGAAGATCACCTAGGATGATAATGGTTACAAGGCATAAGGCACGCAGTTGAAAATAAAAGTTGAAGAAGATAGTCTTGGTTAAATAATTGGGCTAATTAAGTTACAATCCCACATGATAGTTTATTGGTTAAACCTTTGTAGAAGTTAGAAAAATTTCAAAAACTTTTCCATCAAAAAACTAAGATCTATGGCCCCCACAACAAAGAGTGTACCTTTGGTAGCAGTAGGACTAAAGAACAGAGTTAATAGGACAAATGGTTATGAAGTTATGGCTCTTGGAAGGTTCTAGGCTCTAAAAAGTTCAAAAAATCCCCTCTCATTTGAGCAAAAATGTGTAAAATCTCTAAGTATGGTTGCATATTTATATACTTTTTATGATGCGTCAATGAGGTCCTGTTGACAAGGTCTTGTTTATGTGTCCCCTCCATTGATGGGGTCCTATCAATGGAGCCTATGTGGAAAATTTTTCACTTTTAAAACTCAAAAAAATAAAAGGAGTTTCAACATGAAATTGGGGTCCTCAAAGAGCCAGAAAAGCTATGAATATAATGAAAAGCTTGAAGAGGGCTTGATTATTCACAAAATTGGAGTTTTGGGTTGGAGAATGAAGTTTTTATGTTGGAGAAACACCATTAAGGAGTGCACAGTTAAATGCAACCAATGGGATGCATAAAGGATTTGATTGCGAAATGCCTAAGGATAAGGAACTTAATGAATCCAACCAAGAGATAGGCAAGTGGGTCCTCCCCATAGTAGGCTCATGACCTATTTGTTCTTGCATATCCTTAAACCAAGGAGTTTGTGGGCCTCATGGTTAATTAATTGTATGGAAAGTTAAGGACTAATCCGGAAGAATCTACCTAAGAATTTTAACAAATCAAACTAATACATTGAACAAGACATGAGAACTAGTAGTGAGGTGAAAATGAAAAGCATTGGTGGATGAGAGAGAAGATGGAACGAAGTTCCAAATTATAGTCACATGAAGTTCCTTATGGATTTCGTGATTAAATGACCTGATAAAGTTAATCCTTAGTCTAGATCAAAACCAACCACTTTTAGTGAATTCACATAAATACCTTAAGACCTACCTACCCTCTCAAGACACAAGAATGCTCCCACAGACCAATCATCATTCTTATTGAGAAGACAATAGAAGCAAGAAGTGTGAAACAACCTTAGTTAGAGGGGATGTTTAGGCATGGACAACATGTCTTTCTAGTCCCATAACTAATGCTTGTAGCCCGTTATTTTGTCTAAGGGATGTGCTTTGAATTCCCATCATTTTTTTGGATTTTATGCTTTTATGGATTTTTAAATGGGAACCACACCATGTAAAGACTTTAGCTTCCTGTTATTGATCAACAATGGAATAGTACGAAATCCATGAAAACACTCATGCACTTAAGAGAGTAGAAAAGTATAGAGAGCATTAAATCCCATTTAAGTTACACCCTTATCAATCCATTTAATCTTTCCTAAGTTTGGAAACTACCAAGGTTGCAAGTTTGTTAAAGTTTAATTAAGAAAAGGGACCTCCTATTTCCAAAACTAGGAACATCATTGAGTTTTGTCTCTAGGTTGAAATTTTACTTTTCTTATTTTGAGGTCATGGCATTGTTTTTTGAATGCCTTGTACACTTCATTCAAGGATAGGGCTACTAATATATTCTCATCTAGCACATTAAGGTTGATAAGTCTTTCTTTTTATGCTAGGCTAAGGTCAAGGTCAAGGTCATAGGTTGTTGAAAGTGTACGATGGCAAGACTGAATAAGAAGAGTTGCCAATTTTTTGTACACCACCTTATAGGGAAAATAGCCTATAGGGAGTTTCCATGTTGAGAGGTAGGCCCAAAGGGCATTATTAAGTTTTATGCTCCATTCTCTCCTATATTTGCTAACTATTCTAATTAAGATCTTAGTGATCTCTCTATTCATGGCCTTAGCTTAACCATTGGATTAGGGGTGGTAGGATGTTGTAAATTAATGTTCTACCCAAGTGTTGCATGAGCTCTCAAAATGTGGTGCCTATAAAATGATTACCATTTTTAGAAATTAGTGCACATGGTACCCCAAACCTATTTATAACATTCTGTTTTATAAATCAAGCAACGATTGAATATGTACAGTTGGTGACAACTACTGCTTCTTCCCATTTTTTACAATAGTTAACAATGACTATGATGTATGCCTTTTCATTTGACATGGATGTGATGGGACCCATGAAATCAATGCCCTAGATGTCGAAGGATTCCAGTGGTTAGATCCACTACTTAGGCCCCTCCATTCGAGCAATCATTTCACCATCACATTAACAATGATCATAAGAGTAGATGAAGTGGGGAATATCCTTGAAGAGTGTTGGTCAATAATATGCTACCATCAAGATCTTAATGATTGTATGTCTACCAACATAGTGGCCTTCATAAGGGCCCTCATGAGCATCCTAGAGAATGTGCAATTTATTAGCATTAGGAACACACCAACGAACTAGGCCATTAGCACACACCTTGTAAAGGCATCTATTGATCTCCATGAAGTGTTTCACCTAGTGAAGAAACTATTGTTTCTTCCTATGGTCCAAGTCTTGTGGCATCTCCTGAGTGAGAAGATAGGTGAGGATGCCATCGTACCATTTAGGTTTAGCAGGCACCTATTCATTTGTAGCCCTAACAAAGAGGAGTTCATCAGGAAACTGATTAGAAAGTAGGCTCTCCTCCTCTTTGTTTTCCCATCAAAATTGAGATAAGTGTTCAGCAACCACATTTTGGATTCCCTTTTAATCTACCATCATAAGATCAAATTCCTATAAGATCACAAGCCACTGTATAACATGAGGGCTCATCATCAATTTTTTTGTGAGGAAGAAAATTGCACTATGGTCCATGTGCACAAACACCTTATACCCAAGCACATAGTGCCTGAAGTTTTCCAAGGCATATACTACTACTATCAATTCTTTCTCTATTGTGGTGTAGTTTAGTTTTGCATCAATAATTTTTCAACTTATGCAATGGATGTAGTATGGATGTTTCTAATCATCCAACTACATGAGCACAACTCATGCATAGTTTGATGCATCTGTCATGATGTGGAATGGTTTAGATAAATCAAGTGCTTGTAGAATTGGAGTTTCCAAAATATTTTTCTTGAGTTGTTGGAATGCCTTCTCGCATTCCTTGGTCCAGATGAACAAATCATCTTTCTTTGTCAACTCCATCAATGATTTAGCAATCTTAGAGAAATTCTCTATGAATCACAGGTAGTAGCCAATGTGGCCAAGGAATGATCAAAAGTTTTTGATTATTTTTGGTTAGTAGGTTATTCCTTAGATGACTCTTATTTTTTCAAGGTCCTTCTCAATCCCTACTTGTGAGATTCGATGCCCCAAAATAATGCCCTTATGGACCTTCGTATGGCTCTTTTGCTAATTAAGCTAAAGGTTGGTCTCCACACACCTTTTTAGCACTTGCTCAAGGTGGTCCAAGGCTTGCTTAAATGTAACGCCATAGGTGGAGAAGTCATCAATGAAGACTTTCACCCTACTACCCATTTGCTATTGAAAGATGCTACGGAAAAAGTGTTGGATGGTTGTAGGGTTATTGCACAAATCAAAAGGCATCTTTCTATATGCAAAAGTTTCCCAAGGACTTGTAAATGTGGTTTTGGCCTAGTCCTTCAAATGGCAACAAAAAATGATCTTTGTACATCGCCATGTTCAACAACCTAAATTTAATACAAATCCTCCACTTGTCATTGTCCTTTAACACAATCACAACTGGGCTAACCCACTTGCTATCTGCAATGGGATAAATGAACCCCACCTTGAGGAGTTATTCAATCTCCTCTTTGACAATCTACTTTAGTTTGGGATTCAACCACCGCTATGGTTGCCTCTTTGGATTATGGAAGGATCTATATAGATGCGATGTTAGCATATCCTAGGATCAATCCCAATGAGTTTAGGATATAACCAAGCAAAGATTGTTGGTTGTCTATTGATCACCTTTAACAACATCTCTTTCTATTCAGGAGTAAGATTAGCATTCATTATCACTATCTTGCCATTGTTTAGAAAAGCATATTCCATACTAGTAGGTAGAATTTTCAACTCTATGGGCTCATGTTTAGAGCTTTTAGGGATTTCTAACTCTCTCCAATAAGTGTTATTAGGTTTATCATCAGAGAGTTAGTGATGAACTCGCTCTAGTTCATCCATGCCTTCAACATAGGCACTTGTCAAGCTCTCAATTGGTTCCATGCAAAGTGTTGAGCTTCTTTCAGGATCAACTATTAGCTATTGGATGCCCTCCTATTTTGTGGTTGATGCGTATAGGAACCTTTGAATTTCTATCTTATTTTCACATTGTTTGCAGGCTATGATGGATGTACTTCTTATGGATCATAGTTTCTGCACATAGTTACACCTTGTATCATTGTATGCAAAGCATGAAACTCTTTTCTTCTCTATCTTTCCAAATGCATTTTCCTTGGAAATATCCAAGAAAAGGTCTTTGATGCCAAATCATGCATCAATGGTACTTAGCAAAGTCCTTTCCATGATGATTTGGAAGTCTCCCTTGCAATTGTTAACTCAAATCACTAGGAAATTAGTAAAATATGACCACCCAAAGACAATGGTCACAATGTCCTTCACTAGTCCCAAGGGAACAATGATAGACTGGTCTACCAACTTAAGACAAATGTTACTCTTCTTGAGTGAAGTTAGGTTCTAGGCTTTGTACATCTCATGAGAAATCATATTTATACCAAAATCTAAATCTAAAAGACCTTTGAAAGGCTCATTCCCAATGATTTGTAGGTAAACAAGGGAACTTCCATGATCAGATCCTTTCCTAAAAAGGTGACTAGCCTTTATCCAATCAATAACCACATGGGTTAAGATGATGGTATGCACTTTGGGAGGCATTTGCTTTGAAGGGGATTCGAATGGAGTGGATGTAAAGAATGAGGAAGAAGCAAGATTATCATCTATATAAGTCTATGAGGGCTTTGTAGAATTGTTTGTTTGAAAGAATGGTCTTTTTTAAGATTTAATTTCTAAACCACTTAACTAAGGATTTGACTATAAGTTAATAGCCTTGGTAACGTTACGTTGTTGTGGCTAGGTTGGAATCTTATCTTCCATTGATGGAGTAGGTGGTAATTGAGTTGAGGGTGGAGGAACAAATGTAGAAAAATGAGAAGGGTAATGAGGAAATGGGGATTCCCCTCTTGGAGATTGGGATCTGTAGTATTCATGAGGGTAGTAGTAATGCTAGAATGAAGCATGACTAGAAGAGTCACGTGAAGAAATGGGTTGTTGAACATAGTACCCATATGGATTAGGTTGCTAGTAAGGGTACTGCTACCTTGGTGGTGGCATACCCCAAGATTGTGGATGTTGCCACTAATGTTAGTACTCATAAGGTTGTGGTGGAGCTTCACTTGGATAATAGACTTGTTGCTTGTGGAACTGCCTTGGATTACCTTGAGGATAAGACAATCTTCTAGGTGCTTGCCTTATGGCCAATCTAGGATTTAGAGCATACACCCCAAATTCCTGCAAGTGTGACACAATGAGGAAACATCCCTTAGGATGTTCATATTGATAGATGTCACATCCACCATCATCATCTATTTTGAACTTCACAACTTATTTTACTATAGCAACCTTGCCCTTACCCCTTTAGTGGGCATGCTCAACTTCTTTCCTTTTTCTACGATCACAATCACTACTTTTCTCTGTGGACTCCTTTGCTATTTTTAGAGTAGTTTGGAACTTCTCATCCAAAGAGTCACACATTTTGTCTACCTTAACCAAAATTTTGAAAATAGATTTCTAAATCAACAAGGTTTTTCATTGCACCACCTCATCAAGTGGTGCCTCCTCCTCATTGTCATAAAATTAGACTTTCATTTTTCTAATGGAAGGGTCCCAGTTGTACTCCTCAGTACTTTCCCTTTTTCTCAACTCTCCTTCTTCCTTGGCAACCTACTCAATCAACCTTTGAGTTTGATGGATCCTTAATTCTAAATGTCTCCCTTAGGCATAGACCCCAAGAGTTCTCCTTGTTTATGTACGAAGCCCATCTATGATATTGCAAAGCTGCTCCATTTGAGAATAACCATTGCTAGGACATTAGTGCAAAAGGGAATAGTACCTATCCATGGCTATGTCCAACGGTTCATGTGTTTCTAATTTCCAACCTTAGATCTACTTTCTCAAGTTGCACACTTGGGAGTTTGTTTGATACTTGTCATTGAAGAGCTCAAGCATCATACCCCATCTACAAATTGATTTCAACTCTAAAGACTAGTACCAACTTTTAGCTTCTTTAATGAGTGTCCTTGAGAACAACTTTAGTTTCTACCATTTGTTCTTTGCATTCTGTAAGGCATAAGCATCATGAAAGGCTTGGAGATGGTTTTTTAGATCTAAGTTGTATCCCCCTTTGAGCTTGGGGATATTGTCCATATCCAACCACTTAATTCTACTATCTTTTACATGCCTTGTCAAAATTTCACTACCTTTACAATATTCAACATATTTTGAGTTAAAATCAAAGGCTCATCATATTCATAGCCTCTGTGATGGTCATGATGCCTATGATTGCCTCTACTATCCCTTCCTTCATGATGTCAAGCCTCCCTTCATTACCCACGTCCCTAATCTCAACTAGTTTGGTGAGCCCTATGATCATCTCTATCACACCATTCATCACCATCATAGTCACATCCTTTGCAGCTTTACTTGGAGTTAGAGAAGGTAGAAGAGGGTGGCAAAGGTGAAGAGGAAAAAGGACTAGCACCATCATAGTGTCTGCTACCCCTGCTTTCAATGGTCATGGCCATCATCATCATCATCATGCTTGTCCTTTTCATTGCTATGGCTCCCACATTTTAACCTCCATGATCATGGAACCCGTTCTTACTTGAACTAGGATTGTTTACAATGGATTGTAAATTCTTGTTCAAGCCCCTAAGGGAAGGAGAGTTAATGAAGTGAGAACCCCCAAAGAGCAAAGTAGTAATAGTGATCATAGGAGAAGTAGGAAATTTGAATGTACCCACCCAAGGGATAAGGGCAAGGCTATAACATTAGAGGAAGGTGTTCATTCCAAATTAGATGATGATGATGGGTGTAACATTTGCCAATATGAATATCCTAAGGGATATTGCCCCATTGTGTCACACTTGCAAGAATCTAGGGTGTATGCACTAAATCCTAGACTGGCAAAAAGGTAAGAACCCAAAAGGTTGTCTTATCCTCAAGGCAACACCAACTAGTTCCACCAAAAGCTTACTATCAAAGTGGAGCTCCATCACAACCTTATGAGTAATACCATTAGTGGAAGCACCCACAGTCATGGCTAATGCCACTACCAAGGTAGCAGTACCCTTACTAATAGCCTAATCCATATGGATACTATGTTCAATAGTCTATTTCTCTATGTGACTCTTATAGTCTTACCTCATTCCAATCACTACTAACCTCTTGAGTACTACAAAGCCTAATCTCCAAGAGGGAAATCTTCTTTTCCTCATTATCCTCATCCTACCATACATGTTCCTCTATCCTCAACTCAATTAACACTTGCTCCATTAATGCAAAACAAAATTCCATCCTAGCCTCAACAACATAACACCACTAGGACTATTAACTTATAATCGACTCCTCAACCAAGTTGTTCAGAAAGAAAATCCTAAAAAAGACCATTCTTTTGAACTAAGAATCCTACAAAGCCCTCATAGACATATGCAGTTAATAATCCTACTCCTTCCTTATCCTTTACATCTACATCCTTCAAGTTCCCTTTAAACTAAACACCTTCCAAAGTGCATATTTTCATGTTGACCCATGTGGTAACTAATTGGATTAAGGCTGGCCACCTTCTGAGGAAAATATATGATCTTTGAAGTCCTCTTATTTACCTAAAAATTTTTGGGAATGAGCCTTGCAAGGTTCTTTTGAATTTATGTTTTGTTATAAATCTAATTTCTGATGAGATGTACAAAGCCTAGAACCTACCTTCACTCAAGAAGAGCAACATTCATCTTGAGTTGGTAGGCAGTTCATCACTATTTCTTTAGGACTGGTGGAGGACATTATGACCACTATTTTTGGGTGGTCCTATCCTACCAACTTCCTAGTGATCCATGTTGATAATTGTAAGGGGAACTTCTCAATCATCATGGCAAGGGCTTGGTTGAACATCATTCATGCATAGTTCAGAATTAGAGCTCACTTCTTACAAATTTCCAAGAAAAATGCATTCAAAAAGATAGAGAAAAAGAGAGCTCCATGCATTGCGTATAGTGATATAGAGTGTAACTATGTGCAAAAACTATGGTCCATAAAAATTACATCCATCACAGCATGTAGATAGTCTGCATATGTGTCTAAGATTTAAAGGTGCCCATGCAAAGTAGCCACAAAATAGGAGAGCACCCAGTGCTTAATACCTGATCCTAATAATAGTTCAATAATATGCATGGAACCAACTAAGAGCTTGATAAGTATCTATGTTGAAGGCATGAATGAACTAGAGTGAGTTCATTGCCAAGTCTCTAATGATGAATTTGATGAAACCAATTGTGGAGAGTTCAAAATCCATGAAAGTTGCAAATAGGAGCACATAGAGTTGAAAACTCTACATGCTAACATGGAATATGCTTTTTTGAACAATGGAAAGCTGCTGATAATTAATGTCAATCTTTCTCTTGAATAAAAAGAGAAGTTGTTGAAGGTGGTCAAAAAATTGCCAATAGCATTTACTTGGTCATATCTTGAACTCACTGGGATTTATCCTAGGATATGCTACCACCACATCTATATAGATACTTCCATGAAGCTAAAGAGGTAGCCAAAATAGCGATTAAATCCCAAACTAAAGTAGATCATCAAAGAGGATATTGAACAACTCCTCAAGGTAAATTTCATCTATCCCATTACAAACAGTGAGTGGGTTAGCCCACTCGTAATAGTGCCAAAGAAAGGTGGCAAGTGGAGGATTTGTATTGATTTTAGGTTTTTGAACATGGTAACCTACAAATATCATTTTTCATTACCATTTATGGATCAAGTATTGGATATTATCTTGGGCATTGCTACTACAACTTTTTGGATGGTTATAGTGGCTATAAACAACTCCATATTGCACTTGAAGATTAGGCCAAAACTATATTCATAAGTCCTTAAGGGACTTTTTCATATATAAAGATGTCATTTGGTCTATGTAATGTCCTTGCAACCTTCCGACACCTTGTACTAATCATCTTTCAACAATAAATTGCTAGCTGGGTGGAAGTCTTTATGGATGACATCTCCACCTATGGTGCTACATTTAAGCAAGCCCTTGATTGCCTTAAGTACTAAAAAGGTGTGTGAAGACCAATCTTCAATTCAATTGGCAAAAGAGCCATCTAATGGTC
>MNCI01021680.1:4282-22838 GCA_015680685.1 Gnetum montanum
GCCTTATCATGAAATCAATAAATTCTGATAAATATAGAATACTGAAATAAACTAGCAGCAGTTCTTTGCAAGCTCATCTTTCACTTAAGACACATTCCGTCATGAATATTCAGTTGGAATTCTTTTCAGAACGTTCCTTCATTTCAACAAATCGGAGTCAACAATGCCAAACTATCATGCCTACTCAATCGGAGACAGAATCAAAAATTCCGAAGATCCCTCAAAAATAAAGAAATTTAGAACATGGAAGCCGCGTCAACCAGTGACAACAAATGTATAATAATTTTACATTGCAGTGAACGCTTTCTTTGCACCACCTGTGCTGGAACGAGCAGGAATTACCCTCAAAACGTTGAAACAGTCTTGGACAAGGACCTGCGATAGCCAAAAATTTAGCACCTCAGCGATGCTCTTGAATAATTTTTAAAACAATATTAATAATACCATGAAAAACACAAACCTGCACGGTCCAATAATGACACGAGCACCTTTCTTCACACGAATGCACGAGTTATATGGGCAGGAATGTTGCAGTGCCTCTTTTGATATCTGCAAACCATGGCTGACTCTCGTTAGAACGGGACGTAATAAACAAATAGAAAACTAGATAATTTGATACATAGTAATCTGCAAATAAAAGGGAAAATGAAACTGAACTAACCAACCTTTGATACTTTTTCACATAATGCCAGTAATCCCTTCGCACAATTATTGTTCCAGTCATTTTTGCACTATAACAAGTTCCAGCCAAAATGCGACCCCTCATGGATAAATTCCCAGTAAATGGACATTTCTTATCAATGTAATTCCCTGCATCCAAACAAACAAATTACCTGTGAATCGTTAACGAGGTAAGCAACGTTTGGATCATTATAGGAAAATATAGGAGCAAATATATTGATATATCTACATTAACCAAACAATCGACAATGCAAATCGAATTTATCAGACAGATAGATGCCCAACTGGGTAGACAAATGTTGCATGTAAAACACCAGGGAAATGATCTAGGTAACTGATGCATGCATAATCAGAAAATATTCTAGATATTGCATATGGGGTAGCTGCCAACCTTACAGCCCTGTCAAAAACATTAACCTTTTGTACGGATATCCGACTATCAAAGCACCAGACGATTCTGTGAACATCATTCTGGCTTGCAAGAGATTTTAAAAGGTGTTCACACAAAAAACTCATTATATGATGGCTTATTTGCTTTCAAAAATTCTTTCACAATATTTGTATCACCAAGCAGGGGAAAATATATCTTTGTCTCACTGACAAATTTATTGGTATTTGAAGTTGATGAATGTTGACCATTCAGTGATGTAGTGCAGCTAGAATTCAGCAAGCTATGGGAAGGAACAAAAATGTCAACATTTTACAATATTCAATGATAGTATATACCAATCATAAACAGTTGTCCCAATACCTGTAACAAGCTCTGTATATGAAAAAGCTTTTTAAAAACCATGAGCCTTGTACACTCTCAACTTTCTTGGCAGTTAATTATCAATATTGCACATACATAAATCATGATGAGTTTTACCATCTAGTAGCCCTCGTATGTTATTTGGGAGGTCATGGGTTTGATTCTTACCATGCTCACACAATTGTCAATGCTAAAAAATTGAATTGTAAGCTAGAATTGGATTTAAATAAACCAAATTGTGAACCCCTTTAGATACTTTAGTCTTCACTTTTAAAAATAACTACAATTGCAATAACTGTGTCAAGAAGAAATTGCCAGGTGGAATTATTGGATACTTGGGTCTTCACTTTACAAATAACTACATATGGGATAATTGTGTCAAGGAGAGACTGAGGTGAAATTAAAGATCTTTATGCAATTAAAAACAAATACAATTATTTAGGAATTTGGGCATTGAAAGTCAAGAAAGCAAATCTTTCAGGCTGTCACTTAACCTCTGTTGTATGTATGTGCTGCATGGGAACCAAGTCCCCAACCAGGTCTTAGTGCAAAAAATTGACAGTGTCGAAATGGTACCCATATATATATGCTTGATATGTTGAACGTGAAGAATCAAAGGCCACATCATATGTTACTTATGGAATTCAACCTGTTACCTATAGAAGCAGAAGTTCTACCCAAAATCTATTAGAAACAAAGCACTTCAAATTCTCCAAAGCAGTGGTTAGGATAAAAAAAAAACCCAAAGTTGGTATTTTCAGGGGATGCGATGGCTGATAATTTGGAATATATTCTTAAAATAAGCAACATGTACTATTGAAGATTTGGTCAAATGTGGAAGGAAGTAATTTTATTTAAAGTACATTAAAGGTAATCAATGAGATTTAAAAGTCTGCTATCTTATTGCTGGTATTCCATTGAGACTTCATAGCCTTAGAAACAAATTTCATATATGTTCAGGCTTAGAATTGAAAATGGAAGATGGATTCACCTGCCCAGAGAAGAGTGCACATAAAGGTTATGTGGGATAGAAGCTATTATGAATGAGTGGCATGTTTTTCTCAACTATCTTATGACTAGTCTTTTGTGTCAAAAAAGGAAAAAAAAATATTAGAGCAAATAATGTGTGGTCTTTTTTGTTGCATCCTGTGGTTATTGGCCACTTTGTTGACTGAATTTTTCCCTTGCATGAGAAGATTGTAATGTTTTCCAATACATCATTTTGGGTCATTGGATGTAATAAGACTCTAGTTTCAGTTTTTGGATACAGTCATGCAGCCAGTGTAGTAAGATCTGTGGGATTATTATTTTTTTACAATTTACAGAGACAATAATTACATAATTATTCAATAACTAAGCAACACAATAAAATGCCAACGTCAAAAGCATGTTCTTTCAAATCAAAAATAAGAACTAGAGTCCTAGTGGTTTAAGCACAATTCATCCCACTTTGTCTAAGAAACTGGGCCACAATTGCATTAGACGTTGGACGTGTGCCAAATTACTAAGTCCATTTTTCATGTAGAACAATAATAAAATTTTGTAATCCTTAAAACAAATGTGCACTAGCAAATCCAGCAGCAGTGAAGGCTAGCGCATTTGTCAATAAATGAAAAAGTACAGAAAACCCAAATGTACCTAGCTATTAATCCTTAACACAAATGTGTGGTGACAATTTTAGCAAGAGTCACAGTAGGTAGGCTCGTTAGTCCATAAATAAAACACTAGAAAACCAAAGTCACCTAGCAAATGACCAACTAGCCCCACCAAACTTGCATTGCCATCTTCTGTTATAAGAAGCTTGAGAGTTGAAGGACACACACAACTCAGCATTTAGATTTTATATTTTAAAAAAGCCATGCAAATAGTACTGCTCTATCCCAAAACGCTTTGACAGTTTTGATCAGCCATAACTTCTGATTGCGAACCCGCAAGCTAGATATCAATTTCTAACCAAAAGAATGTTGGTAAAACCAGATGCATTAAGAGGAAACCCAACATTCAGAAAAGACAATTTGAAGACAACAAAAGCCTTATACAAATGCTATACCATTCGTGCATTCCTATTTATCATTCAACAATCATACACTTTAGCAACATGCAAATTAGTTAGGGGCTTAGGGAGAGGCAGGCAACTATATCAAATAAATGTACCACCTCATATAAGTCGTTTATGATTGTTAACAATATTACCTTTTAAGAATCTCCAATGAAACAGGGGATCGTGTGATGCATTAGTTATACATAGATCATAGACATTGGCATTCAGATCAATGATCCACAATGCGAAAAGAACCAACTTGCTCTCAAAATACAAGCAAGAAAACACACATGTAATGGCCTCCTGGGTCTCACAGAGTGCCAACGTGACTGTACGATGTTGTTGTGTAATGCTGGACTATAGTGTCACGCTGGTGTGCTATGTTGCAGTGTGATGCTGAGTGTGAAACTTGTTGTACTGTGACCATACCGTTCAAGTTGCATGTGCCAAGATTCAGTGAACTACCATGTTTGTTACAAAGAATGCCAACAGTGAATGCAAAGTGGAGCCTGTGCTCCAAGACTACATCTTCCCTACTCTTGTGAGTAGGGTCAAGCGTAGGGACAACTTTGGGGATAATCAGGGGGTGCAAAACAAAGAAAAATTTCTGATTCTATCCATTGAAGAAATGCCAAGATGGGAGTGACCATTGCCAATAAGTTCTAGGGCTAACCAGAGATGCTCTAAGGCTTTTACATGAGTGTTACGCTAGGTATGCTACCCAGCGTATGGGTGCAGCGTAAACACTCGCACGCTATGTTGTGCTATGCTACGTAGTGTAGCATAGATGTTAGTTTGAGAGGAATCTTGCCCAAAAGCCAAAAATACCTATTTGAGGCCTCGCCTGGCAAGCAACTGCAACCCTGTCTTTCATGTGGAAAGGTCCTAGGACCTATGGAGTTCATCCTTGAGACATTTTTGTGCTTTGTGTCCTTGTTATGCTATGCTATGCTACGTAGCATAGCACAGCGTAGCAGCCAATGTGACATGAATTCCTGTTACAATGCTTTGTCGAGAAATTATACTTAGGGCCTAAGGGGTGAAGCGGGACAGGAAATCTTGGAGGTCTGAATGTGGCCAAGTGCAATCCTTTTGCTAGGAACCACTTGGTAGAGGACCTTTGTTCATTTTGACCCTACTACGCTGTGCTACGCTACATAGTGTAGCAGAGTGTAGCACCCAGTTTGGCTCGAATTCTGACCTACTTTGCAACATTTTGTCATAGAATGTTAGTCATGTCCTGGTGTGGTAGCAGAGCAAACCTATTTGATGGGTGAAGGATGGGCAAATATGCTTACTCCATCAGAGCCATCTAAGTAGGAGCATTGTCAGAGTACATCCCTACTACGTTGTGTTATGTTGCATAGCGTAACATAACGTAGCACTCAAATTGAAATGATTTCTGACAAAACTTACCATATTTTGCTGCTTCATGTTGCCCATGCATCAAGGATGAAGTAGGGCAGATATCCTGGAGGATTGAGTTGTTGTCAATCTACATCTTAGGTGCCCGATCAATCTTCTCAAGGCCTACTATGCTATGTAGCGTAGCATAGTGTAGTAGGTCTCACAGTTAGAAAACTTACCAAACTGTTTAGTCCATCCTAAACACCTTCAACAGCTCCTAGCATGGTCCCTGGGTAGACCATCAACCGGGTCAAGTGTCAAGCTAGGCAAGCTAAGGGGTGTAGCAAGCCTATCAACCCAGGAGATAGAAAATTTGCCACACTGTATGGTCTATCCCTAGTGTCTCTTTCATGTAGACTAGCCTTATGACTGGGTGCTACATTGACTATGCTGTAGAGGTTGGCAGGCAAGCTTGGAAGTAACTTTGCAGGTGTTAGGACTTCCGAGGTGCCATATTGTCTGCACAGTTCAACATGACACCACGCTCGTAGAGATCCCTACCCAAATTTCAAGACTCTGTTGAATCATGAGAGTACTGAAACTTGTGGCCCCTCTTTGTTGACGTCTAGAGAATCTACCTAAGAGACGTCAACAAAGAATACGAAACACCATGAAAAACCAAACATCATCACCACTCTTCAGCACCCACTTGGATGGTGCCTTGCTACATTGAGAGTGCTTAGAGGGTGATGTAGGATAAGGGAGGAAGGAATGGGTTCAAGGGAACAGGTTTGGGGAGGAAATGAATGCAAAATGCGATGCTTTAAAAAATTGTTGTCATAGCATGATCCCTCATCGGAGTGCTTATGAGGAGGTCAGCATGCATGGGTGTCCTTTTTCTTGTGGCCTTTGACCTCTTATTGGAGTGCTTGGAGGTCGATTTATGGTCAGAGCGATTATAAAGTAGTTTTTGTGCCATTTGTTTTAGGCACTTATCTTTTGTTTTTTTTTTGCACACCCACATTGACCTAGAGACAACCTTGTTGTTGTCGTAGGACAGGTGTTTCCTCCTCGAGAAGAGCTTTGTTATATCCATGTGGGGCTTTGACATGTCTATAGAGGCTTCCCATGGGACGAGTTGTGTTACGTCCACCATGGACTTGGCGGTTGGGTATGTGAAAGGGCTTTGTGCATTGGGAAAGCATATAAAGGGGATATAGGAAGTTGTAAGTGTAGGGAATGGGGATTAAGTTAGATAAAAAGAGGAGTAGTGTATGCACTCTCAAGTAGCTAGGCTAATCAAAGCAAGTGATTTGGAGCAACATAGTGTCTTGCTCTCGTGGTGAAATGCATCTCTAAATAACACCATCTTGGCTTTTACTTGCAAACACAATAGAGAGAAAACTAGAAAAAGCAACCATGAAATAAAGTGAGGGCAAATTCCTGCTTGCTCTGGACACTACTTGGATGGCAAGTGGTGTGTCTGATGTGCATGATGTCCAAAGTAGGAAGGCCAACATGGGTTTCGATGGCAATAGGCCAGAAAGGTTAGCATCGAATAGGCTAGGAGCAGTGCTGATGTAGGTGCTCAGGATTCCTCACCCAAGGCAAACATCNAGGCAAGAGCTACTACCAGAATGACTGGCTATGGTAGCGGTAGCTCCAAAAGTTCAGCAAGATGTCAAATGACATCTCTGGAAGATTAGCAAGATGCTAGAGGCAGTGATGCTACATGTGTTCTAGAGGGTTTTTCCTTTAGCAACATGAACTACATCCTAGAACTACAATGTCCCACCCCATGTTGTCCAAGAAGTTTGAAATTGTGCACGCTCACTTGTTCACAAGAGTCACATGTATGGGCTGGGAGGCGTTGCACTACGAACCTAGTTTAAGGTCTTAGTAGACCATCGGATGTGCTAGTTTAAGGTCCAAGCAGACCATGATGTGCTAGTTTAAGGTCCCAGCAGACCTTTGTGCTAGTTTAACATCATAGTAGACGGTGGATGGCCAGTTTAAGGTTGTAGCAGACCATGCTATGGGTGCTAGTTTTACGTCATAGCCTAAGGACGTGCTATGCCAGGTTAATGTCATAGTGGATGTTTTGTGCCAATTTATAGTCATAGTGGACTATCTGTGCTATTTTTACATTGTAGCGGACGTGTTGGCTTACCTTGCTATGCATCCAGTGTGATCCTTTGTGTCAAACGTAGTATGGCTTGAGGTACAAGTGATTAACAGGATTTGCGAACTCATTGCCATCTACGTTGGCTAGTTTGAATGCCCCATTTTCATAGGCTTTCGTGACTATAAAAGGGCCTTCTCAGTTGGTTGAGAATTTGCTCACTGGCTCATGAATGGCCTTGAGGACTAAGTCCCCCTTTTTAATCGGTCATTGATGTAAGTTGCAGTGGTGCTTTTGCTACTGTTTGTCCTGGTACCATTCAATGTGACTACGTGTTTGGGCATGCTCCTCCTCTATGGAGTCAAGATCAATGATCCTTGACTCGTTATTTTGAGCCTCGTCTACAACGTTCGAGAGGATCATCCAAAGTAACGGAACTTGTAATTTAAGAGGTAACACCACTTTAGATCTGTAAACGAGAATGTATGGAGTCTTACTTGTAGCAGTTCTACATGTTGTACAGTAAGCCCACAACATGTAGAGGATTTTCTCATGTCATTGCCTCTTGTTGCTACTAAGCATATTTTTCAATAGGTTAATGATGGCTTTGTTTGTTGCCTCTACCTGACCATTTTCCCATGGGTAGTATGGTGATAAACAAGAGTGTTTAATGCCAAGGTTGTCACAAGAGGTTTTGGTTTTCACACTATTAAATTGTGGCCCGTTATCCATCACAATAGTCATGGGAAGACCAAACCTTATTACTATGTTGTCTAGAATAAAGTGGCAAACCTATTGAGATGTAGTCTTTCTTAGGGGAATAGCCTCTACCCACTTTGTAAAGTCTTTGGTTGCAATGATAATGAAGCTATGTCCTGCAGAATACTTAGATGTGATGGGTCCTATGATATCTAGTCCCCAATGTTGGAATGACCATGTAATTTACATAGTATGTGATTCAGTTGGTGATATGTGTATGAGATTTGCATGGTGTTGACATACATCGCATGTTCTAACCTTGGCAAGGTAATCATGTTTGATGCAAGGCCAATAGTACCCTAAACATCTGATTTTTTCCGCCATAGCCCTAGGGGCTATGTGTCCCCCACATAGTCCCTCATGGACTTGGTTAACAATATTTATTGCTTGTTCCCCCTTATGTAGGCTAGCAATATCCCATCAAAGGAGTGTTTGCATAAGGTGTTATCTCCTATGAGGACATATTATCGTGCTTGCTTTCGTATTGCATCCTTTTGAGCAGATGTCAAGCCATGTGGGGGCTCGCCATGTTGGAGGTATGCTTTAATGTTGGTGTACCACTCTTGTGTATCTGTTGCACATATGAATGTAATGTGTGCCACTTGAGTAATAGGATCCATGCATTCTATTATCGAAGTGAGCAAGGTAGCAAACAAGTGTGATGACACATTCAATGTTAATGTGGCTAGCGCATCAGCTATAGTGTTCTCGTTACAAGGCACATGTTGAATGTCTAATGTTGTGAATTGCTTTAGTATACTCTTGGCTAGATCACAATAAGGTTGCAAATGTGAAGCCTTGCAAGCATAAACTTCGGTGATCTGGTTGATAACCAGTTGCGAGTCACCTTAGATTGCCAAATGTTGGATCCTCCACTCTAGAGCTGCTAAAAGGCCCCTAAGGAGTGCTTCGTACTTAGCTATGCTGTTCGTGCAAAGGAATGTAAAATGATACATGACAGTTCAAATTTCCCTAGAGGGAAATGTAAGAATAGCAGCGGTGCTACCACCTCATGTGGTTAAGGCGTCGTCAAAATGTAAACTAACCTCGAAGTTCGTTGGCACAGGACTTATGCTATTGACATGCTTATCTGGAAACTCAGGGTTTATTATTGCTTGGTCGTTAATGAGTGAAGTTGTAAGCTGTGTGGCTATTGCTTGACCCTTCATAGATGTTTGTGCCACATAATGTAAATTGAATTCTGCCATTATGGCTTTCCAACGGACTATTCTAGTACTCTCATATAAGTTGGTTGTGATAGCCTGAAGTATGTTTCTTTTGCATATGATGTTAACTTTATTGCAAAATTGGTAATGTCTCCATTTTTTGAGTGCAAACACTAGGGCAAGACAATTTCTCTCCACTTCATTGTACTTTGCCTTGTGAGCTATCAATGCATGCCTTAGGTAGTAGACTAGGATTTCAGACCCGTCATCTCTCTTCTGACATAGCAATGCAACAATGGATGTGTTCGAGGTGGAAAGGTAGATGTAGAAAGGCTTATCCCTCTATGATGGGTAAACAGTTAGAAGATGTAAAAGCTCTTTCTTTAGGTTATCGAAGGCTTCATGACATTGATTTGTCCACGCGAAGTTGACCCCCTTCTTAAGTAGGTATTGCATGGGGTGTAGTTTATCTATCAACCTCGTGATAAACCTTCTAATAAATTGTACTCTGTCTTGCAACCTGTGCAACTCTTTAAGATTTGTAGGCGGTTCTAGTTTGACAATGGCCCTCACCTTATCAAGGTGCACTCGTATCCCTGTTTTTGACACTACAAAACCTAGCATGTATTTGGTTTTAACCCCAAAAACACATTTCCTAGGGTTGAGGCATAGGTTGTTCCTATGACAACATTGGAGAACTACATTCAGATTATTGGGATGATTAGTAGCTTTCTTAGGCTTGACTGTTATGTCATCAAAGTAGTCTTTCAGCCTTTCTAAGAGGTAATCACTAAAGATATATGTCATTGCTCGTTGATATGTTGCTCCAGCATTTTTTAGCACAAAGGGCATCATTGTGTAATAAAACATCCCCCAAGGGGTCATAAAAGTAGTTTCCAACTAATTCTCTAGGTTTATACGGATCTGGTTATAGCCCGAGAACCCATCCATGAAGGACAATAAGGCATGACCAGTCATAGTGTCAATAAGTTGATCAATACTTGGCAATGGGAAATCATCCTTAATTGTTTCTTTGTTTAGGTCTCGAAATTCTATGCAAATTTGTATGCCTCCCATTTTCTTAGAAAGTACAATGATGTTTGACACCCATTCCGAGTAATCGACCACCTGAATGAAACCAGCTTGATAGAGCTTGGTGATTTCATCGCGTACAACTAGTGTAATCTCTAGTTTGACTTTGTGAGCCTTTTGCTTGACTGCCTTGACATGTGGATCTAGGATAATGTTGTGTTGTATGAGCCACGGGTCCAGGCCCAGCATGTCTTCATATGACCACACAAACACTTTAGCATTGTTATTAAGAACTTGTGAAATGTTTTGTTGCACATGTGGATCTAGTAGGGAGCTAACTTTTAAGGTTTTCGTCTCACCTCTAGACATAGTTATAGGGATTTCAATAAGAGGGTCCTCAGTCACATCCCTGGCCTCTAAGTCTAGGGCCTGGACTAGGTGTTCGGGCCAGTCCATGGACGTTTCTAAGGATTCTACGTAAGTGTCACAAGAGGATGATTCGAAGTCTACCAACTCTAAATTCAAGCATCTTGTAAATCTCCCGTGGGGACTTGTCAGGGGTTTCACTGTTTGTTTATTTGTGTTGTGCCAATGGAGGACACAGAGGAAGAAGTTTCCCATTATGTTAGTGGTTTGTGAATGGGTAGGCAAGATGAAATGGCCATAGTGACACCTCACACTATGGAGGAAGCATATTAGTTGGTGTTAAAAGGCAGAGGAAAAGTTGCAGAGAAAAGCGAAACAATCCCAGCTTAGGAGAGGTAGCCAAGGAAGAAGTGGGGGAAACATCCATCATGGATCTACAGTTACCATTGGGGGAAGGCTGGAAGTCCTACAGAAAGATAGATTTCTATGCACACTGTGGGAGAGGAGTGTATGGAACTCACTATGAAAGAGTCAGTGAACGTGTTGAACAAGGTGGGGGATAGTTTCCTAGATCCTGCTACAACTACGGTGAAATCATGCTTATGTCAGTGAACTATCTGCAAAGAAATTGGGTAGAAACATACCAGACTGCCAACATCATGAACCAACAAAGGAAGTTACAAACTGTTCTAGTGTGAAAACACCAATGGAGGCTTAATCAAAAGTTGATGTTGTTGTCTAGATCACTTGCAAATGATGTTGAAGCCAATGACCTTGTAAACAACCAAGGAGCTAGAACTAGATGAAATAAGGAGCCTACTAAAATTTTGGATTCACTGTAATGATAATTTTATTCAAACCGCTATTGATGATGTTGGACTTGGCGTAGCAAAAGACTTAGAGTGCATATATTCTTGATTCTCATTCTTGCCAAAATTTATCAAGTTTCTATTTCTAGACATTGATAATAAAAAATTCAGATCTCTCAAAAGGTAATGAATTAAACTTTAAATGACCCACCATTGGAAGCTTATGAGAATGTCTACAATTTCAAAAAAAATAGAGATCAAAATAGTTTTTCAAAATTTAAGTTGTAGGCTGATCTTTTTGCACTGTTCATATTTCTTCTGTTTGAAACTAAGATAAACTAGTTTTCCCAAATGTTCTATGCAATTTTCTTGATTCTAACTTGTAGGAAATTCAATAGGCTTTCCAAAAATATGCATCAAATACTTCAAATCATCATACTTAGAGAGAAATTATTAAATCAGTCTAGGTGTTTTGAATAGACCTTGGAGAAATTTCATTAAGCACTTTGTATGCATGTAAGAACTTCAAAAACCTTCTCTAAATCTTAATTCATTGTGCTCAAATCTACTCCATATGACTTCTAAACATCAGAGGCTTAGCTAGAATTAACATTGGAGGCCAAATTGAACATAAAATTTTATGATTACATGACAAGATAAAGAGGGCTTTCACATGAACACAAATACCCTTCATTCTACAACATAAATTCTAATATATATTTCCTCACATTGCTACAAAAAAACCTCCAGATATTTCAGATTTGCTTGGTGGAAGAAAAAACATAATAAAACTCATGAATTAAGGGGCTCCTAAAACCTTCGAACTTGATATGACATTTCTACAAACATTTTCTTCAAAATCATTCATGATCATGATTGAGGGAATAACCATTAGACATAAACATGAAATTAAAACTAAAATTTAGTGTCTCTTTGATGCATGAGAGGGCCTCCTTCTTGAATCACCTGTGAGAAATTGTGTGAGGGAGGGTTTGTGAGAATTGTGCGAAAACTTGTGAGAATGTAAGAATCATTGTGATAAAATTATGAGAAAATTTTGTGAGAATTGACACTTGAAAATTCATGGTGGGAGAGCTTAATTGTGAGATGTTTGGTTGTGAGAATGTGAGAAAATTGGAGTACCTAAACTAAGAAATTGGCAACGACTCAAACGGATAAAAGATGGAGCAAAAGAGAAGAGAGAAAAGCTTCACTTCATTCATCTTGAATTGCCCATTGCTCCATTGTTTTACAATGAGGCTCATGGCCTCCTTTTATAGCATGAGGAGTGGAGATGTCTTGCAACTCTTCTTCATGTAGGATAAACTTTTCTTGTATTTCTATTTTGTTCTATGCATAAACTAAGCTTTTCTAATGTCTTCTACTTATTTTTCTTGGCTTTTTTCAGCCTTCTTTGAATACATAAAACTGTTAACATCTACATGACTTCAAACATGAAAGATAAACAAAAACAAAGTTTGTGCATTGTCCAAATATTATGATGCCCCTCCTTCAATGATAAGGCTTTGGCCTTGGATTGATGCTTATTGAATTGAGGATGGTGCTCATTCTTGATGTCTTTTTATCTTGAATTTTCTTTGGCACCTTGTTGATCTTCTTATTCTTCTCAAATTTTAAGAAAAAGGTGTAGCACCCTTTGAAAATTTTGTGCCTTGATGAAGTCATTGGGAACTTTCTTGAACTTCAGACTTGATGTTGGATTAAATTTTCTCTCCCTTGACTTCTTCAATTTTGGTGCCTTTGATTCTTGATTTGAGGCTATGAAAATTAAAAGTTCTTTGAGGCTTGATTCTTTACATTTCTTTCTTGATCTTGAGGCTCCTTCTTTGATTTTACAGATTTAATTAAGTGTTCTTGTTTGGCCCTTACATCCTTGGCTTGATGTTCTTCATTGTGATTCTTCCTTTGTTTGTGAGAATTTTTGTCAGAAATTGGTGGCTATGTTTGGGCCATTATATGCCTCTTTTGAGCTTACAACTTGAGCTTCTATGAGCCATTACAACTTGCCATTTAGGCTTGAGAAATTAATGGTCACATTACATACAATTTTAGAGCCATTTTCAAATTGTGGCTTATGATTGTAGGCTTTTACAAGATACACATACTGCCTAGGGTAGTCCTTGGGTTTCTAATCTTCACTTCTTCTTTTGACTTTTAATTATATGTTTTTTCAGGACATAATAGCCTCATAGGGCTTTCCTCCTTGGGGGCCATTTTTTTGGCTTCAACTTACATGTCACTTGGCTTATAAATAACAGTGCCACTTAGGCTACAAACATTGTGAGAAATTGTGTGAAATGTCCTCTTTGAGCACCTATTGAGGACTTGACATAGGGGCATTTGGGTCCATCCTTTGCCATCTTTTTTCATGGCTTACAATAATGAATACAACCAATGACTCTGGGCTTCACAACAAGACATCAATTACAAACATTGAGGGGAATGTGAAAAATGAGAAATAACTACTTCTTCAAAGTAATATGCGCCAAACATTTACAATTACATTAGCCTTATACAAATGTTTAAAACATGCCCCAAGAAATTGACATAAAGAATTATGCCTCATACAACTATGTTTCAAACATCATGAAATTAATGTCTCTTCAAATTCTTCAATAACAACATTATGCCTCTTCAAATTTATCACAAAAATAAAATAAAATCATAGAGCTCCGATACCACTGTTGGTGATCAATAGTAGAAGATTCAACCAAATCAAAATCAAAATGCCCAAAATTCAAACCCTAATGGTAAGAAACAACTTACAGATTTTACTATATCACTGGACGTTGCTTGGCACAATTGGATTTGAAATCTTGCTTTTTCTTATCAATCTCTATCGCTGGAGCAATATCTTAGGGAGGAGCTTTGTGGATTTTCCTGTAAATATATCAATGTAGATCATTGGGGGTGATATGGAGCAAGATGAACATCTCTATATCAATTGGAATTGCTGGAGTGGCAGTTGACGATATGTTTGGCACTTCAAATTCTCAAAGTATGAAGATATTGTTTCTTACCAGTAGAATCTATTTGGATCGATATCTTAAACAATGAGAATGATTGGTATTGCTAGAATCTATGACTAGCGATATCACCTGCAATTGAAAAATTAAACATCCAAAACAAGCCCGATTCAAGGGCAAACAACATCAAATTTTTTTCAAACTTCAGCGACAATATGTAGAGACATTAGAGACTATAACAAATCTCCAAAAACAGACATGCAATGAAATTTAGTATGAGATTCAACATAAATTCTTGACTGAAACTTTATAGAACATGTGAGAATCCTTGAGATAAATCAACACTTCATCCCTCTAAGGGCTTAGATCTGGAATCCAAATGTCCCGAACTATGTGACAAGACTATATCTATCAATCTTTAATGCCAAGTAGGCTTACAGCATTCAAGTGCCTTTGAAATTGTGAGAAAAGGTGAAGATTCTGAATAACCCCAACATAGCTCTCCAAAACCTTCACAAATCAACACAAAACATTGATTCAAATGAGAGAATTATAGGTTTTCCAACATGCAAAGCTTCCTAGCGAAGGAATTGCTAAATCCTTGTTGGAATCATAAATCCAAAACATCAAACACTTTTAATTGAATATCTAAACTTCTAACATTCATTGAGAAAACATGAAACCAATATATGAGAACCAAATGCTTGTGAAAATGTAAGATAAAAATTGAGAATTGTGAGAATAATTGAGCAAAACTGAGATTTAATTGGGAGAAATTTGTGAGAACATTGTGAGAATTGGATGAAAGAATTGTGAGGATCTCAAATTATTGTGAGAAATTCATGCTGTGAGATAGTGAGCAAGAAAAGAAAAATGTACATAAAAACTTAAGGAACTACCGACATACTTCTTCTTTTCTATTCACCTTCAGCTTGAAATAAAGTGCTCTCATCAAGTTTACAATGAAGGAAAGGACTCATTCTTATAGTTTTTGGGGATGCCTCATTTTGATGAGGATTATATGTGAGATCATTGATCCATTACAAAATTGAAGTGTGCACATGCACTTACATGAAATAAAGCATAAACTTCAAACTTTGGAAATTAAAAACTAACTCCTAAGGAATCTTTATGACTTTTAACTTTTAAAAACTAAAAGCATTACATGACTCCAAATTAAACATAACATGAAATAAAAAAATTGAAAGCAAATTTGATGGTCCACATGAGGACACATCTCGCATGATCTACAATAGATAATGCTAACTCTAATAATTTAGTTTTTAAATATATGGTAGAGCAATTGTAGTTACCTGTTAAACCACATCCATAACCATACATGAGTGGTGGTTCGAGGTCTAGTGCAGGTGGCTTCAGACCATAGGTTGTTGTTGTGCACGGTGGGGCCCCAGAACCAAGGGGATCCTTGGTGTTTCGGTTCGAATGCTATTGGATTCATAGACCTTGGCTATGGCCAATTGTGAAGGATATCTAGTAAGGTCACAGTGGGATGTCTAGGCCCAAAGAATTTTTGAAGCAAGGATTAATGATGGTTAAACATAGCATTCGACAAATGCAGGCAGCTAATAAATATTCATTTTAGGTGTGTTGGGGGGAGTTGCTCAAGCATTTGACAATGGTCCAAGTGAGGCAGGAACAAAGGGATTACTAGGGGGATGCTGAGATAGAGGTACTTGCGGAGTTGCACACCTTGGAGGTTGGAGGTTGAGGAAGAGAACTATTGGCAGCAATAGAGTAGGAGGACCTAGATGAAGGAGACCATGACTCCCACTTCTTTTTTGTTGTAGCGTGGTTGGCGCGACAATCCAAAAGCAACCTCATGGTGAATGAATCCTTGGTGGAGGGGCCAGATTGGGTGGTAGGGCACTATTGGATTCTTGGTTAGATATATGGAAGCATCAATACGTCTCACCTCTCACCATTCAAATTGGAAAATTTTTAAATGTAGTTGACAACAAACGATTGTTGGCCTTGTTCACATGGGTGGAATTAAGGTTGGCATTCACTTCGATGAAAGGGGGTTGGACGGGTGGTTGGTAGAGTTTTTCCATGTTTTTAATGATGTCCTTAAGGATATAATTTGTTTGATGCTTTTAATGTTATGCTGTGGTGGGGGGTAGTTAGATGGGAGATAAACTGTGCTTGGATAGTGTTTATTCCCAAGAAGGACAACTTGTCTTGTCTTGCAGACTTTTGGCCTATTAGAGTCTACAACATGTTGCTTCGGCTTTTTACGAAGTTGTTGGTGAATCGTCTAGGGTCATTGATGTTGCACCTAGTGGGGATGCAGCAGGCAATTTTTGTTAAGGGTAGGCACATATAGAACCAGATTATTTTGGTGCAGGAATTCGTTCACCCACTCTAGGCGAGTAAGTTTCCTAAGATGTGCTTGAAGTTGGACATCTCTAAAGCCTATGATATGATCACTTGGGAGGCTCTACGGGAGGTGATGCTTCACAAAGGTTTCCATTCACATTTTGCATATTTGTGTGTTGACATTCAAAGGTTGGGGGCCTTTTGTTTGGATTTGAAGGGTAGGTTATGGGGTTTTGAAACCACTAGGAAGGGGGCTTCAACAAGGGGATCCTTTTTCTTCGTTCCTCTTCATTCTCATGATGGATATGATGTGGAAGTATTGTGAAACTGAGAGGGTGAGAGGTTTGGATGTCAATGGGATGCACTGCATGGTGGAACATTATGCATATGTCACTATTCTATTCTCACAGGCCATTGTGCCACAAGCACATGCGATCAATAGAGCCCTCCACCACATGGGGGAGGAAATTGGGCTTCAGATCAATTGGGGTAAGTTGGTTGTTTGCTCGTTAAATATTGACATGGGGATCTGGGGAAGGATCATTCAAGTGCTAGGGATGCTACCTGGTTCGGTTGAAGACAAGTACTTGGGGCTATCGATGGTTGATTGGCATCATTGTAGAGTGTGCAGGGTTTGCTATGACATTCATAGGAGTGGGTTTCCCATTGGATGAATAGATTTCTATCCTAGGCTAGAAGAGTGTTGTGGGCTTGGACAGTGTTGTCATCCATAACATGTTTTGCAGCTAGTGTGGCATACCCATCAACAAGGGTAATTGACCAAGTGGATTGACTTATTCGAGAATTTATGTGCTTAGGGGGTAAAGGGGGGAATTGTCTCCATTTGGTGGCTTGGGACAAGGTGGCAAGACGTAAAGATGTGGGGGGGTCTAGGCATACTGAGATTTTGGGATGTTCTAGTGATTGGACATTAGGCCATTTTGGGCAAGTTATTATCGCAGGACTTGAATCTTGCATAGTGGATTATTTTCTTGCAATGCAAGTACATGCCTTGGGAAGTGGGAGGAAATTTTTCAAAAATTTGGTAGGAAATTTGTAGGCATGTGCAAGTCTTGATGACAATGGAGTTGTTAAATGCCCCACCTAGGCAACTGATTTGGGATAGATTTCCCCTGAATGGGAAGTGGTGCCACATGTGGATAGGGCATTTTCTTGAAAAGATTAAAACCTTTCTTTGGTTATTATGGCATGATGCTCTTCTTGTACGTTGGGAACTGATACAATGTGGCATGCAAATTGAGGACACGTGTCCTCTCTTCATGGTGGGGGTGGAGACGACCATGCACTTTTCCCAAGAATGCATTTTAACCAAGTAGGTGTGGAGAGTGGCCAACTTGCTGGTTGGAACGTAGCTTAGTAGGGAGTCTTTGAACATTGCTATCCTATGGAGATTTTGGTGTGTGTGGAGGGTTTGTGCTTGTGGTGGGAAGCTTTGTTTGCAATGGGGGTGACATCGATCATTGAGCCCTTGTGTGATGAATTCTGAAGGAACGGGGTGTTGTGGTGTCTCGTGACATAGGCTAGGTGGGCTAAGGCGCTCCCTTGGTTGCAAGGGGATCCCAAGTTGGAGGATGGACCATTTTTCACCAACTAGGTGGGGGATTGGATAATTTTTCGCTGCACTTGCATCAAAATCATGGAGGGCACCATTACTCGGCTGCTTCAACTATTGGTGGTAGGGTAGAAGGTTCCTTTACATAGCTAGGGGCTACAAGACACTAGATATTTCTTCCCTAGGGTTGGCCCCAAGACAGGAAGTGGGCAAGTGCCAAAGAAGGCCTTAGAGCCATTGTGGTAGGAGGTAGTGGTCATGGTGGATCACTTCTTTGTGCAATCTGGAAATGCTTGGAAATTGGTGGGGGTCCACTTTACCCTAATGAACTACCTACATCAGGGGTGTAGGGCTAATCTTCCTTGGTTCTTTCTAGCTGTGCTATAGAGGTAGCAGTGTGGATGCCACTCAGGGCTCATTTTGACTCTTTGGAGGGCTACAGGGGGTGGTGCTCACTTAGAGTAGGTGGGGTTATCTCTCCATGTGATTTATGGTTGATGGTTGCACTGGGGAGTGGGGAGCCAAATATTGGAGGAGGGGGTGTTGGGGGAGGAGGCAGAGGAGGTGCATGGGGAGGAACCAGGG
>MNCI01021684.1:724-34183 GCA_015680685.1 Gnetum montanum
AGGGGTTGTACACCACCTTGTTCTTGGGATTCCATTCCATTTCTCTTCTCTCCATCCTTCTCTCCATTGTTCACCTCATTGCCCGTTGTATCATTAGTGTATATTTTGGTAGATATATTGTTTTCTTTTTGGTAAATTCTTCCGGTTAAGACATTAACTCTTGTTCCAAAGGACATTCCTAGAGCCTACAGACTCTTTGAATGTGGGTCTATCAAGGCATTAATGGCATGCGCCTGCTTTGGGGAGGACCCACTGACATTCCTATTTGGAACATTAGTTAACTTCTTTTCCTTAACATTTTGCAATTAATTTTATTTTTGTTCATTTCCATCTTGACATCCACTTCATTGATGTCATAGTTGTCACTTTTTATCTTTCTTACTCCTTTTCTTTCTTCATTCTACCGCTATCGAAGGTTCGCGATTAGTCATGGGGGTACAGGGCCCACTTTTTTTTCGATTTTCTCCTAGCCCCGAAATTTTTGATTTTCTTCCTAACCCCTACACCCTCGACAGTCATCATTACTACATCTTCCCAGGTCCATTAGTCATACCACAACCTAGCCAATGGACCTACACTAAAGCAAGGTATTAATTACTTAATGATTCAATTACCCTTGCTAATATATGATTTTGTTGTGTGTTCAGATGGCAATCATACAATAATGGAATGGATCTGGAGCAAACACTTGGAATGGAGCAACGCTGAAATAGCTATGCAAGGAGCAAGATCGATGGCGCGCTTATGGATGGACAACGAAAAGCGTAATCTTGGCATTGGCAGCAGCAACACTTCTTTCTATCTCTCTCTTTCTCTCAAGATGCCAACAAAGGCCTGATGTCATTGTAATAAGGTGTTCACCCTTATTGTCATGAATACCAGTTTTGTCAAGTCTTGTAATAATGATCCGTTCACATGTCATCCCATTAGTTTCATTCCCCTCAATAATTCCATACCTTCCCAATATTATTGTAAGGAACTCAAGGACGAGTTTTCATTCAGTCATGGGGGTATGATGAGATGCGATATGCACAAGCCATGATATCGCATACGCGATAACGCGTTGTCCCCTGCGATATCGCGTATGAGATATCGCGATCCGTTGCCAAATCTATAAATAAGAGGCGACACTCCCCTCATTTCCATATAGAAGTTAGAAGTAGCGAAGCTCTGGCAGATTGATCACCCCATACATAGAATATTTTCCATGTGCCCGCAGTAGGAGTCCCCCAAGTGAACGGTTCTTTATTCAAGTAGCTTTGTACCTGAACACAAGTTGTGTACGGCAATAAAGATGAGCTTTGTAGATAGACCTTGCAGTACATGGATAGGTTTATTTAATGTTATTTACTACTTTCCTAGTAGCGCGGCATGAGTACGACTTGGTTATGAGCATTGACGAATGTATACGGCTAGCCAAGGAATCGGCTACTCATCGCGTTTAGATTCTCTCACCCTTATCTCCTAGAACGTGGGACGAGTACGACTTGATTATGAGCATCTATGGATGTGTACGGCTAGTCAAGGAATCGGCTGCTCGTCACACTTAGGCTAGTTAGGTGCCTCAGTACAACCGCTTCGAGTACATGCGTTACGTGTGGTAATCCCAGTAACGATTAGCGTTTGGTAGCCATAGTTGCACAGTTCAAGGTGTGTATGGTAAATGGGAACAGATGCTGATGCTAGGACTTAGTGCTGTAGTTAGAGTTAGTTTTAGTCTCTCAATCCTTCACCCTTTAGCATAGGAGATAAACTTGAAAAGACCAAAAAAAATCATATACCTCGGACTTACTTAACCATACACCGTGAAAACAACAAGTAAGTCTGGGAAGAAAACGATTAATTAACCCCAAGTGTTCCTTGTGGCGTTTAGGCATTTAGTATGCGGAGTTCGACCGGATCATGCGTGCTACACTCGTTTCATATGGTTGAGTGTAGGGGTACCTCGCCACTCATCAATATTGAATTTCAAATTTTTCATTGACACTGAAAAATTAATGAAACATCCCATGCATTCCATCGAAGCTAAGGTTAGGTGTGGATTATCAAATAATGTATAATCAAAAAAGTGTGTAAGATAAATAATGTATAAACCACTATATGAAAATCTCAAATATAAGTGTATAAACATGCCCAACACTAAATACCACTATATATATAACTATATTTTTCATCAAATTACACACATGAGCATGCTATCCATCATGTATAAGAGGGGACTAATTATCTCTCCAAAAGACACATGCAAATATATATCATATACATTGCACAATAGTAATTACAATTTAAAGGTTGTTCAAACTAACCCCACTAGCAAACAAATCTATCTCTCTCATAAAGAGACACATGAGAATAGACATAAATACTATAATCATGCTATCATAACCTCCCTTAGATCTATCGGTCTTTAGTGCTATTGACTCCATTACCTACATCAAACAAAGGTTAATACAAGACTAAGTGGAAGCCTTTATTGATCTCATGTGAATGTGGTATTAGATGTGTTATCATGAGCAATTTTGCAATAAGATTACTCATGCAAACTGTAATATCATATCACTCATGCACAACCTGTTAGAGATGTGAAGACAAAAGTTGTAGTTAACTTGTATTAAAATTTACTTTTGTCTTGTTTAGTTTTAGAATTTTCAAAAATATGAAAAGAAAAGTCAAGATATCTAAAACTTGTTGTAAAAAAAAAAGTGAAGACATGTCTAAGTTAATTATTAGTTGTTTCCATTATTGTAACCCTAGATGTGGCTATTTAAATTCATCTTGGGTTTATGGTGAGTGAGTTGAGAGTGTGTGGTCTCTTGTGTCAAGGGTTGTTGTATGGAAGAAATTGACTTGTGATCTTTATAAACATCTCTGTGTATCTCTATAGTTTTAAAGATGTTGTAAAGTGTTGAGAAGTTGTTTGTCTATTTATCTTCCTTGTTTCTCTCTCACTTCATTTTGCAAGTTTTATTTTCCTATTGTTATGTTATTTTTGTGCCAATAATATTTCAAATAATGATTATTGCACAACACGTAATTTGTTAACATAGATTATTTTAGTGGGAGGTATGTGTACAAGATGGTAGAATTATCTTATTTTTATTCTTATTAATGGATGAAACAAATGAAAAGAAAAGAGACCAGGATGTTAGCATCATCATGAGATTGGACGTGTAAAAAGGGATTGCTCTATTTTGAGACATGATGATGTTGTTTCCTAGATTTGTTGTTATTGAAGAGACATTTTATTATGTTAGAGTGTGAGCTACATGTGTCTTTTATTTTGTTCAATTTTTTTGTTAGCATGTGATGAGCAATGGAGTAATCCAACACCCAACCATACAAGTTACGAGTGTTCACAAGTAACCTGATCGCAATCCATAGATAATGTCAGTATGCTAGTAGTTGAGTTAAGCTCATGGCCATTGTCTTCCCACTCAAGATAGTAAAGTTTAAGTGTATGGTTTACGTTGTAGTGAGACATATGATAAGTGATGTTGTTTGGCCAGTTATGCTCCTAAGTGTAAACATTGTGAGAAATATCTAAGTCTAGTTTAACTAGGAAACACAAATCTATTCTAGCCTATTCCAATGGATAACCATTCTTGATTTTTCAAACACATCTTGGGCTCATGTAATCGTCACTAGGATTACCTAGAATCACACTGCTGGGAAAACTAAGCAATAATACTACTAGGATTACCAAATGATCATACTTTAATGCTCAAAATTAGTCATATCCATTCCACTTACTATTAACAAGTAAGTAAAAAGTAAGGAATTAAGCTAGTAAAGAAATAATGATTAAGCTATGTAAATAGTAAACACAATTGATGAGTGGCGAGATACCCCTACACTCAACCATACGAATACAAGCATAGCACACACGATCCGGTCGAACTCCATAGACTAAGTGCCTACACACCCCATGGAACACTTAGGGTTAATCATTCGTTGTCTTCCCAAACTTGTAGTTGTCACGGTGTATGGTTAAGTAAGTCTGACGTATATGATTTTTATGCTTTTTATGTTTTATGTCTCCTATGCTAACAAGGTGAAGGGTAGAGAAACTAAGTACTAACTCTAACTAATGAACTAAGTCTAAATTAACCTAGCGTTAGCATCCATTCCCACTTACCGTACACACCCTGAACTGATGCAACCGTGGCTACCAAACGCTAATCATTGTTGGGATCACCACGCGTAACGCACGTGCTCGAAGTGGTCGTATTGAGGCACTTAACTAGGAGGAAAGGGTTGAGAGAATCTAATTTAGCCTAAGTGCGATGAGCATCCGTTCCTTGATTATCCATACACATCCTTAAATGCTCGTAATCAAGTTGTACTCATTCCATATTGCGAGGAGCATCCGTTCCTTGATTATCCATACACATCCTTAAATGCTCACAATCAAGTCGTACTCATTCCGCATTACTAGGAGATAAGGGTTGAGAGAGAAAGCAATAAATAAAATTAAATAAAATCCTATTCCATGCACTACAAGGTTTATCTAGGAAGTTCATCTTTATTGCCGTACACAACTTGTGTTTAGGTACAATGCTGCTCGAATAAAGATCCATTCACTTTAGGAGTCCTACTGCGGACACATGGAAAATATTCTATCTCTGGAGTGATCAATCTGCTAGAGTTTCCCTACTTTTAGCCTAGGATGAGGAAACAAGGGAGAGCTGCCTCTTATTTATAGATATGATGGCGCACCATGATATTGCGTACGCGATATCACAGCCCATGCAATATCGTGTCTCATCAACAATGCTAAGTGAAATTAGCAAACTAAGAGAACACTACAATCGTGGGAAATATCTTGATCTTTATTTTCATTCACAACTTGTGCCCAAGTAAAAAATATTCAAACAAAGATTCTATTCACTATGACACACCATACTGCGAGCATTCACTTTCACTAATTCGAAGCTAGGAAAGCAAACTATAAGATTCTAGTTACTATTGGAATGAAAGTTATGTAGATTGTGCATCCAAGTGTCATATTTATAGGGTTGCACACATGTTGAAAAATTGTATCAATGATGACATAACATGTGCTATGATATCATATTAACAACATTGTTGATATGCTATTATTATTATGATATCATCATGCATCAAAATTTGACTTTATCATGCCTTCATGACTGACTCGAAACTCATCCTCGAGTTAAAACAAAATAAGGATAGAGTTCCTTACAAAATTGGGAGGTAGATCCAACTATATATGATTGAAAAAATATTTACATGACTCTGAATGCTGCAATTGTGTTCGTACAAAATTTGTGACATAATTGTTCAACAAAACACACAAAAAAAACAAGATAAAAACTTGAAGAATCTCAATGCAGTTAAGTGCTCAATAGTGGTGGCTCTTCCATTGGTTGCTTTCCTTTGTCATCAAACTTTTTGAACTAATATCTATTGAGTAGTTCCTGAAGCTTTTCTTCCTCCGTTCTAGGATCATGTACCATCCATGCTTATTGTGCAACATGTGGCATGGTCGGTATATCTCATGGACATAGCAGTTATGGAAACAATTGATTTTCTTTCACATACCATGTCATGAATTGATGGATTTTCTCTTTAAATTCTTTGTCTATCTTTCTAAGTTCTTAATAATCTATCATGCAATGAGCTAGATTAGCTACAATTTCTTTCTGCCCCTAATAGCTAGCCTTAACAACTTTTAGTTTAGAGTTTGCCACATGCAAGTTTTGTAAGGTGAAACACCATGAAAATTGCGGGTCGGCCTCAGGCGAAGATTCGCAATTCAGGCAAGGGCGCATGTCAGAATTCTAGAAGGGAGACTAAGCTAGAGCAACACCAAGAGGCGCATAGCATCAAGTCCTCAACTGCTTGTGCAGATTCCTAATCTTTCTATGCTTTTTCTGTTTACGCTATATCACGTAACGTAGCGTAATGGCGCTTAGCGTGATTTTGCTTAAACATAGTCCGGCATCAGAAGGATAGTTGCTTCGGCATAGGGAGAAGCTTAAGCAGCGTGATATGCGACTTCTTGTGTATTTTGCTAAGTCTTTTGCTCAAGGCTAGGTTTACGCTCTGTTACGCACGGCAGCATAATAAGCTCCAGAACAGTCAAAGGCAAAGTCTAAGAAAATGCGATTGCTCATCATATGCTCATCACGCAACGTAGCATATCACAGCATATTGCATCGCCAAGTTAGACATCGTTTACGCTTCATTACACGTAGCTGCGTAAGCAAGCGTATAACAGCTTGAATCCATTGTTTCCCTGTTGTGTTACGCTCGTGCACACAACGCAGCGTGAATGAGCATAATTTAACTCAAAGACAATTGAAACATGGCCGACGTGCACCTCTTCTTCACATGCACAATACGCGAACGAGCGTATTGTGCGTAGTCATGAAGTTTGATGCAAAAATGGTCAAACCAACAGTACCCGAAACACTCGGGACACACGTCATCAGGGTTGCGCCTTTTCCACAGAGCGTCGCAGCCTATAAATACCCCAGTTGACAAAGATACAAGGGTTGGCAAATCAGAGAAGCAAAGGCATTTTTCTGAGCACTTGAGCACTTATCACTTTTTAGCAAAGATACGGAGAGCAGCGCTTTGGCAATTGTTGACAGCATCACCTTCCGGTAGAAACAGAGCACAGTTCGCTTTGAGCACCGGCGACAGGAGTAATCATTCTGCTGGGAAGACTCTATTGTTCAGAAAAAGTTGATCAGTAGACGTCAGAGCTTGACCTTCCTTACATCCTGGCTTTAGCCCACGAGGTAGATCAGACTTCTGTTTGGACAGTTTCTTATTATTTTGTGCTTGCTTTACATCCAGTAATCAGGGTCTCCCCAGTGTAACGAGATATACAAGATATACATTCTTCAAGTCAAAGCGTAGATCTTGAAACTACGTGTTTCTCTTATGTCAGCCTCCTCTTATCGTGTTTAACGTTATCATCGTTGCAATTCATCTACATCTTTTTCCCCTCGTTTTTCCGATTCCTTGAATCAGATCGTTTCACGAGATATTCATCGGTTTACTGATTAGTAAGTCCCTGTCTGATCGACAAGACCATTCAGGGTGCCACGGATTTGTTTTTCCAGCATAGCCCTCGCGCGGATCCGTGGTTAGAACTGTGTACACAGAATTTGTTCGGTATTTTCCAGCTGCCGATATTTTCCCTAACTGAACAGCGTGAAACACAAGTCAAACCAAAGCACTATTACATAATGTCCGTAATTTACAATTATATTACGCAACATAACCGCCTCACCAGGCCTAAATGGCAAAGGAAATGGCGGCAAGTTCCTCTGCACGTCCTCAACGGTAAGGGGCAGGTCTAAGGTCCAGTCATCGTGCAGCCACCCGAGTCTCTAGCAATTCTCAAAAGCCTTAGCGTAGCGGGTGGGGTACTCACGCATGTTAAAACCAATCTGCTTGATAACACCAGCACGCACGTTGCTAGTTGAGGTGAATGCACTTATTGTTGTTTCAGCCCATGACAATGTATCTCCATTTCCTACTAACCTGTTGTCATGGATAAAAAACCTGTACCATACAACGTAGGCTTATTTCACATTTTGCACCTAGGCTTCTCTTACATTTCACATCGATAACAGACATATAATGACAACAATGAAAAAATAGACAGTTAATAAAATTCGCTTACCCACGTGCGTAGTACACTGTGCCTTGTGGGTTCTGGAAGCAGGTCGAGACATGGCGAGCCACGAACAGCATGTTATATGCATGATAACAGCTGAATCGGGCCATTTCCCAGATCCAGTTTAAGTTCCTTAAGCCCCAGGTGCTAAGCTCTTGGTCCTCGGGATGACCCATATCGATGGCCCCGTCCGTCAAAAAGGCCAGAATCCCTTGCGCAGAACCCGCCAGCAGGTGCTCTAAAAGAGCATCGGCGATGTCACCAAACAGACCAGACCAAACAATGATGCTATAGTTGCGCAGCAAGAACTACAGAAACTTCAGTGCACCCCGTCGAAACCATATGGCCTTCCCTTGCAACCGTGTGTGCCGGGGAGGAACATTGGGAACGATGGGGTTTACACAACACAAAACCCCGACAATGTCCAACACAATCAGAATGGGCTTTAGCGCAACGCTGTACGGAAAACCCAATACATATATTAACACCTACATTTACATTTGCATGACTAATACAGAAAACTTAAAAACTACACCTAGTTATCCAGGCCGAAATCGCCCAAACCCTTGCGATAATGCAAGGTTCGTCCTTGACAATGGCGGTAGACGCAACCCCATCAAACCCTCGCATTAACCTGAGGTCCATAATTTTGAAATCCACATTCACGCAAACGATACCACGGAAAGTAGACATTAAAAACAAACATAAGCATGTAAGGAATGACCTACCGGTTCAAAGGCGTAGGGTCACAAACATCGACTAGCGCCTGCGAAACGCGATTCAGATTTTCTTGCACTTCATCGATTTTAGCCAGTTTTGCGTTCTTCCTCTTGATCTTTGGTGCCATTGCAATAGCTTCAGAAGTTCTTTTCACCGTTTAACGCTTGCAAATCTTCACAAAATCACACGCTCTAATCTTCTGCTCTTCCTTCTCTCTCTCAGAAACAGTCACGAATTCGAATTCACAACAGCCAAAAGCCTGTCCTCATCAAAACACCGCTTACTTATATGCGAGGATCACCGACTCGATATCTGATTTAAGCGGGACTTTCCTAAAATGGAACCCGAGAATCAAGATATTAATGTGGCTGATATCGCATGCTCCACTATCCGAAATGACGTTAAACTACCACATCTTATCGCCTCGTAATCAGGTAGCATTGATTACATCTTGTTTACAATATTCAAAATTCAATTAGCCTTCCACGTTCAACGACATCACGTCACCTTTCTTCTAATCATTTACGCACTTTGCGGTTTTGCAGGACAGACGGGAAATGGACGCAACATTTTCAGCACCTCTAACTTTGATGGGCCCATACGGGAAAGTAATTAGGCAATTTGACTCTACGCTAGTAGACGTTAACCCCCCTTTAGAAGGCATAACCATAGCTGCATCGGAGACGTCCCCAGAGTGGCCAGAACAGTCGACACGCACGCTAGACCTAGAGGCTGGGGACATAACTGAAGACCCCCTCAGTGAGGTTTCTATCGTTACGCATAAGGGTGAAGCTAAAACGCTTAAAGTCAGCTCTTTGCTAGACCAGAAAACGCACGACGCTATAAAACAGGTCCTGCAAGACAACATTACTGTCTTTGCATGGTCATACGAGGATATGCCTGGACTAGATCCCAGGTTAATCTAGCATAACATCATCTTAGACCCGCAGATTAAAGCAGTTAGGCAAAAGGCACGTAAAATCAAGCCAGAGATCGCGCTAGCCATGCGTGATGAAATCACCAAACTGTATCAGGCCGATTTCATCCGCGTAGTCGATTACTCGGATTGGGTGTCTAACATTGTAGTCATCCCAAACAAGACTGGAAGTATACGCATCTGCATAGACTTCCGGGATTTGAATAAGGCCACAATCAAAGATAACTTCCCGTTGCCGAGTATCGACCAGCTAGTGGATACAACAGCTGGGCATGCGCTGCTGTCCTTCATGGATGGCTTTTCAGGCTATAACCAGATTCGCATTAACCCAGTACATCAATTGACCACAACATTCATGACACCCTGGGGCACCTTTTGTTACACTATGATGCCTTTCGGTCTAAAGAACGCCGGAGCAACGTATCAACGAGCCATGACATACATCTTCAGTGACTACCTCCTAGGAAGGCTGAATGATTACGTAGACGACATAGCTATTAAGTCTTTAAAATCTGAGGATCATTCAGGTGACCTGGAGTTAGTCCTTAAAAGATGCTCCAAATACGAGCTCCGGCTTAACCCAAATAAGTGCGTATTCGGGGTCAAAACCGAACACATGCTAGGGTTTGTGGTGTCAGAAATCGGCATACGAGTTGACCTTGATAAGGTCAAAGCCATTGTCGAGTTAATGCCTCCTACAGACCTCAAGCAATTACGCGGGTTACAGGGACGCTTACAGTTTATACGCCGGTTCATTTTGAGGTTAACCGACAAGATACACCCTATGCAACACTTTTTGAAAAAGGGGGTTAATTTTGAATGGACCGACGATTGCTAGCGTGCGTTTGACAGCTTGAAACAAGAGCTGCAACATTTACCGATGGTTTTCCCACCACAAAGGGACTTGTCATTCTACATTTACCTTGCAACTTCGGACGTAGTGTTAGTCTCATTACTGTGTCAAAGGAGGGATGATGGGTCGGAAGTGCCCATCTACTACTTAAGTCATGCTCTATGTGCATACGAAACGAGGTACAACGACGTGGAACGTAATTGCCTAGCATTAGTTTTTATGCTTAAAAAGTGTAGGCATTATCTTTTCCATAGCAAAGTTAACGTCATCTGTAAAAACAACATTCTTAGGGCCATTACGCATAACCTATACGAGAGTAGTAAAATAGCTCGCTGGAAGGCTATCACGGCAGAATTCGATCTGCACTATATTGGCCAATCATCTACAAAAGGCCAAGCGATAGCTGACCAGTTAATAACTTCACCGATTAATAATCAGGCAACTATAGAGCCAGAGTTCCCTGACGAACATGTACATAGTTTAAGCCCTGTCTTGACAGGCCCCGAAGCAACGTTGTATTTTGACGGAGCTTCAACCGCTAGAGGTGGCAGTGCTGCCACTGTTATTACGCTTTCGCCTGAGGATGTGCGTCTTCACGCTTATCTCTTGACCTTCCCTTGTACGAACAATGTGGTAGAGTACGAGGGGCTCCTCAGGGGATTACTAACTGCCAGTGAACTCGATGTTCGACACCTGGCGATCAGGGGCGATTCGATGCTTGTCATAAATCAGATCACAGAAGTCTACGCTTGCAAGGCTGTACATTTGCAGTCCTACTGCGATAAGGCTAAAGATCTTCTGAGATGGTTCGCGACCATTGATGCCCAGCATGTGCCACGCATAGATAACACACTGGCCGATGCACTGGCTACACTGGCTCTGAACGTGCCCTCACATCTTTTTGACACTTTCCCTACATTGATAACAGACTGCGCAGATCCTATCATTCAGACGGCGCAAATCTCTTCACTTCTCGAGGAAGGCGCACCTGAATGGCACGATGACATTAAAACCTACCTTTTACAGGGCGAATTATTGTCTGAATTGACACACGCACAAAAGGATGCGATACGCAAACGGGCTAGGCAATACGTCATCATCGGAGACAACACTCTTTGTAGACGCTCCTTTGATGGCGTGTTGCTTACTTGCATTGACAAAGACCAAGCGCAGCACATAGTCGGCAAAGTTCACGAGGGACTGTGCGGCGGCCACGTAGCACCACGGGCTATGGCCCTAAAGATCTGTTGCTTAGGATACTACTGGCAGCGCATGGAAAAGGACTACCTGACAAAGGTTAAAACTTGTGACACGTGTCAGCGTCACGCGAACCTCATACACGTGTCACCTACAGAATTACACACGACGTAGCTAACATGGCCATTTCAACGATGGGGAGTAGACATTATAGGCCCCATCACGTCGAAATCTTCCGCAGGTCATAGCTTCATCATTACCACTACTGAGTATTTTACAAAGTGGGTAGAGGCTGTTCCCCTGCGGAAGATCACNAATGAACAAAGTGATCATCAATCTGCTCAAGAAAATGCTCGACGGCAACAAAAGGTGGTGGCACGAACAGATCCTCTATGTGCTATGGGCGTCTCGTACTACGTGTAGGACGGCTATGGGTAGTACGCCCTATAGCCTGGTTTACGAGTCTGAAGCAGTGCTGCCTCTCGAGTTGCAAATTCCTTCTCTGAGAATGGTCCTCTCCACGGTTATAAATGAGGCTCAACACACCGAGTCTCGAATCGCGAATCTGGATTCAGTAGAAGAGAAGCGGATACAGGCTCTTGACATGATTGAAAGGTATCAAGACAAACAGAGACGGAAACATCACCACAACCTTCAACAGCGCCCGATCAAGAAAGGAGATCTAGTTCTCAAGGCTGTGCGTGAACCAGTCGGCAAGTTCTCTGCAAACTGGGAAGGCCATTTCTTGGTGGTCGACGTGTATAGCAACGGAGCATTCAAGTTAGCAGACGTCAATGGTAATGAATTACCAAATCCTGTAAATCATGTGTATTTGAAGCGATATTACATTTAGCAGCATCTACGGTGTCAACAGCAGGTATGGCAACACTCGTCCGCTACGACGTTAAACTGGCACCGGACGTCCGCTATGACGTTAAACTGGCACTGATCATCCGCTATGACGTTAAACTGGCACCGGACGTCTGCTACGACGTTAAACTAGCACTGATCATCCGCTACGACGTTAAACTGGCATCAGACGTCCGCTACGATGTTAAACTGGCATTGACCGTCCGCTATGACATAAAACTGGCATGCCTTGCATGCGTTCGCCACGACGCTAAACTGGCAATATTCATCCGCTATGACGCTAAACTGGCATGTTGTAATCATCCGCTACGACGTAAAATTGGCAGTGTTGTACAGGTCCACCAAGACGAAAAACTGGCACCTTTTGCACGCATCTGCCATGACGCTAAACTAGCACAGGTAAGTAGCCATCTGCTGAGACGTAAATCCAGTGCAGCTTTGTCCTTGGGTCATGACACAAAACTGACATCCACAGCACGGTCTGCTGAGACCATAAATCAGACACGCCACCGTCCGCTATGACGTAAAACTAGCATTTTTCAGTTTGCCTGGACTTTAAACTGGGACCATGGTCTGCTGAGACTTAAAGCCAGCAATGATAGTCTACCAGGACTTAAAACTGGGACTTATAGACTACTGCCATATAAATCAAGTGAGCGTGATCATCTCTGTACAGCTGCACGACAAACGAAGTGGGATACTGGGATAGTCCTAGTGTCGCCACCTCACCGGCATCCTACTGATTCCTTGGATGAGCTGAGAGGCATCTTACTGATCCCTCGGAGATGCCGCCACTGCGCCCACTGCAACGGTGGTACCTCTGAGAGTTTAGTCTCACTAGCCGGAGCCCCGCCGCAGTCTTCGACGACCGCGACCCCGAGGACCTCCGCCAATCATCGTTATCGGACGCCAACTTCGCAAATTCATCTAGCTGGTTCCCTGTACAACCAGTTAGCTGCACTGTGTCTGATGCCTTTTGGTGAAGATATGCTGGGCCAATCGTCAGGATTGGCGGCTCCTCCCTCATGCTCCGGCTCCTTCTTCACAGCCCAATCGCTCTATCTCGCATCTAACGGTGCTCGTTTCGACGACCTCGCATCTTGTTCGCATGAGCAATGGTGTCCTCTGTTTTCTTTTGTGGTTGCAGGTTACTTGCTTTGGAGGATGTCATTCAAAGGTGCGTCCATTTGAGCGGTGAAGTACAACAACATGTTGAAATGGCTGCTCAGGTTTTCCCGACCACTCCGACCTGCATGTTTACACCTCTCATAATCCCACCCTTAGCTCTTAATCCCTACCACCCGCTCCCCGCATGCAGAGCTACATACGCAAGCATCCACTTTCCGCACTCACACTAGCGGAGATATTGCAGGAGTGATGTGCCATGCTCCTTTTGCAAGAATTCTTGCTATAATCAATGACAGAGAGATCTCAGGCTGACGCGCTATGCTCGCCTGAAAGCATTCCTGTTGACATACGTGTGCGTACGTTTCTGTGCATCCAGTGAGCGTATTCCATACTCCTACCATCCTGACTCAGTTTATGTCTTGCCCGAACTTGTTTCCTGCTATGCCATTCTATCTCCCATTCCCTCCAGCTTTGCTCTTCCATGTTGACAGGGCAATCCTTGAGTAGCCATGGATGGACGCTGTTCTTGCTTCTACCAATCTGGTATTTCGTATTCTTTGTCGACGTCTTTCGAGCAAGCCCTCCAACTGTCAACAAAGAGGGGCCATTGAAACACCATGAAAATTGCTGGTTGGCCTCAGGCAAAGATTCGCAATTCAGGCAAGGGCGCATGTCAGAATTCCAGAAGGGAGAGTAAGATAGAGCAACACTAAGAGGTGCATAGCATCAAGTCCTCAACTGCTTGTGCAGATTCCTAATCTTTCTATGCTTTTTCTATTTACGCTATATCACGCAACGTAGCGTACTGGCGCTTAGCGTGATTTTGCTTAAACATAGTCCGACATCAGAAGGATAGTTGCTTCGGCATAAGGAGAAGCTTAAGAAGCGTGATATGCGACTTCTTGTGTATTTTGCTAAGTCTTTTGCTCAAGGCCAGGTTTACGCTCTGTTACGCACGGCAGCGTAATAAGCTCCAGAACAGTCAAAGGCAAAGTCTAAGAAAATGCGATTGCTCATCATATGCTCATCACGCAACGTAGCATATCACAGCATATTGCATCGCCAAGTTAGACATCATTTACGCTTCATTACGCGCGACTGCATAAGCAAGCGTATAACAGCTTGAATCCATTGTTTCCCTGTTGTGTTACGCTCGTGCACGCAATGCAGCATGAATGAGCATAATTTAACTCAAAGATAGTTGAAACATGCCCGACGTGAACCTCTTCTTCACAAGCACAATACATGAACGAGCGTATTGTGCGTAGTCATGAAGTTTGACTCAAAAATGGTCAAACCAACAGTACCCGAAACACTCGGGACACACGTCATCAGGGTTGCACCTTTTCCACAGAGCGTCGCAGCCTATAAATACCCCAGTTGACAAAGATACAAGGGTTGGCAAATCAGAGAAGAAAAGGCATTTTTCTGAGCACTTGAGCACTTATCACTTTTTAGCAAAGATATGGAGAGCAGCGCTTTGGCAATTGTTGACAGCATCACCTTTCGGCAGAAACAGAGCACAGTTCGCTTTGAGCACCGGCGACAGGAGTAATCGTTCTGCTGGGAAGACTCTATTGTTCAGAAAAAGTTGATCAGTAGACGTCAGAGCTTGACCTTCCTTGCATCCTGGCTTTAGCCCACGAGGTAGATCAGACTTCTGTTTGGACAGTTTCTTGTTGTTTTGTGCTTACTTTACATCCGATAATCGGGGTCTCCCCAGTGTAACGAGATATACAAGATATACATTCTTCAAGTCAAAGCATAGATCTTGAAACTACGTGTTTCTCCTATGTCAGCCTCCTCTTATCGTGTTTAACGTTATCATCGTTGTAATTCATCTACATCGTTTTCCCCTCGTTTTTGCGATTCCTCGAATCAGATCGTTTCACGAGATATTCATCGGTTTACTGATTAGTAAGTCCCTGTCTGATCGACAAGACCGTTCAGGGCACCGCAGATTCATTTTTCGAGCATAGCCCTCGCGTGGATCCGTGGTTAGAACTGTGTACACGAAATTTGTTCGGTATTTTCCAGCTGCCGACGTTTTCCGTCATTACATAAGGCATCCTTCTTATTGGAAAAATATTTCTTGTATAAAGCATATATGACCACTACTTGTTGCTCCAACTTATTTTTGGGCCTTCTTGCTATTAACATGGCTAAGTTAGCATAACAAAGATTGGCTAACCCCATGTACTCTATAAGAATTGCAATCTATAGATCTTTGTTCTTTGTTTCCACCTAGTGAACATGAGCAAGGTTATCCAAGATTGACTACCAATCAAGATTTTGTGTAGAGATAGAACCTATTTTGGCCTTTTCCATTTAGATCTCCTTCTTTTTGATCTACTTGTACATGCCCAAGTAATCACAGAAATGTTCCATGAGCCTCTCATGTTTCTTAGCCTCATTTTTCCATGCACTTATTTCTATAGTAGATTTCTATCTTATCGCGTGGACTTCCTCCATTGATAGGGTCTTGTTTTCTTTGGCTAAGTGGCTCATGTCTTGGTTGATCATTAAAAGTTATTCTCTTAATTGATGGATACTTTCTTTAAGAAAATTTTTCTATTTTTCTACATTAGTCAACTTTGTGTTGTCTGCAACTAACTACTTATTCTCTTCTTGTAAGGAAACGAGTGCTTTGGCATGGACATATGTTTGGGCTTCTACTACTAAAGCATATCATATTTCCTTCTTCTTCTCCATTTCCATTTGTAAATTATGGTCAATGAGGCAATTCACCTGCTTAGTCCAAAATTGATTGAGTTGGTTAGGTGCAATGAATTGCATTGGATCTCTCATTTCTACCCTAAAGTTCATGAGATCTTCTTGTAATTTGCAAACTTTTTTCTCAACATGCTCTACCCTGGTCTCAGCCATAATCAACTTACCCTAGTGACTATCAGATCAAACTAAATTGTAGTAATATTTCTAAGGATAGCAAAGAGATTTTGCATGACCTATACTATCTGTAGTAGTCTATTGAGTACATCTTCATGTTTAGCAGGAATCATTGAGGAACCAACTAGAATTTGAGCATCTCTTACTCCTAAAAGATCTACTGGTGGCATAATAGGGATGTTAAAGGACTCCTTGATGTGATCCATGATCACCTCAGCTGCTCTTGCTACATCTTGATGCTACATGACTACTATGGTGGCTTCTTCTCCAATCTCAAGCATCATTTGGAACGATACATCATTCCTTGATATTTTTTGTGACCATTCATTCCATCCTCTTGAATACAATGATATTTTTCCACTAGAAGGGTCTATGGAAACTATGGATCTATTGGCATTGTCTATGACCTTGTAAAGATTGGCCTCTTCATGTGTTCCCCAATTGATAATTTCTATAATTTGTTGTAAATGGCTCATTGATGGCCTGTAATCTTGTGGTGGTGATGGTGGAACTTGTTGCTATTTTTGTTTTTGATGTTTCTTAGTTTTTTGCTAATTACTAGGTGAATTCTATTATTTCTAACTAGTAGTTAGAATGCTCTCGATAAGTGTGGTGCTTGCAATTCCCTTGATTCTTATTGATTTTTCCACTTGATCTTTCTTCAAAGTACCAATTTAAGAATTTCTATGTATGAAGCATTTTGAGCTTTCCTAGGGACATCATTAATGTACTTTAAGCTTCCATCTCATCTGCATAGCTTCTTAATAAGGCAAAGAAATGGAAGTGTCAACTTCCCTACCTTTTTCTCCTCAAACCATCTTTGAATCTCAAGGAAGTAGAGATGGGTGATGTTTGCATTAAATTTTTCTATCAAGATAGCATTTCCTATGGCTGAATATGTTGATATTCAATTGAGCCTTTTAGTAGGAAACATGTGATAAGTCCTAATTTTAAAATATATCTTCTCTTCTGAGGTCAACTTACTATAATATTTTTCCTACTTGCAATATGTCCATCACAACCGTAGTCTCCTTGCATCAATATTAGATCTTATGGAGAGTTGTGCCACCTTTTTCCCTTCATTAGACACATTAAGGACTTTAGTGATTGACTTCATAGAATAGAATACTGAGACTTCTTCAATCTTGATTGTTGCATAGCCTTGATTATTATGCCAAAACTGGTATGTCTCTCCTAAATACCGTTCCTCACTACTTGTGAGTGTGGGCCATAGTGGTGATGCTTGAAGTTGTGTCTTCATTGTTTTTGGAGACAAGTCCATGAATAAACCAAAATTTAGCTCCATGATCACCATGGACATGATAGTTTTCTCTTGGATGACCTAAAGGCAATCTAGTGACAATGTGAGGCACTATCCTTGTTTTGGGGCTTATGGATCTTTTGACTCTACTTAAACTAAGTCCTATGTGATAGGAGTTTCTTGATGGATACTAAAATATTAAGCCTCATACTTTTCATGTTTTTCTTGTAGGATTTTTTCCCCCATTTGGCCTCTTTCACGACCTCTAAGTCTTTTGATGCCTGGTTGTGAAGGTTCTCCTTTTTCTCCTCTCTTTAAGGCCATCTACAATCAACAAGGATTTGGAAATTATTAAAGTATTTACATTGGTTCTTAATAGCTCTTTTTCTTACTCATACCCTTGGCTAGATCAAGTTCTTATTGTATTATGATTGCAAAGTTAGAAAAATTCTCAAAAAGGAACCCCTTATGTGTTATTCTTAGAACCTTTCACTATTACTATTTTCAATGCTTATCTATGGGTTAAAGTAATTCATGTAGTTTATTAGGAGGATTTTTTAAGTTTTCTTGGCCTTAGTTTGATTGAAAAATTATAGAATTCTTATTATTCCTTGTACCTATCCTTTAAGATATCTTCTACGTGCTAGAAATTTTTTTCTTAAATTTTAGCAATATTGCACTAAGTACCCCTCCCCACCCCCCTCCATGACTAAGTTGAGAGCTTCATTATTAATAAGGTTTAAGAATTTTGGAGATCAAAGCTATGAGAGCAAAGTTATAAGCATTCAAAGTTAGTGTGTTAGAGCTCTACTAGAAAGAAAAAATGGCAAAAAATTTCTTCTTAGAAAATGAGGATTGATAAAATTTCACTAACTACCCACACTATATATACTATTTTTATAAGAGTGATATTGTAGATACAACATAAATACTTTGGGTATCTATGAATAGATACAACTATACAAGGGCACTAAGGGCTAAAGCCCTTAGATACCACACCTAAAAGTGTTTGTAGGCACTCAAGGAGTTGAATGTAAGTCATACCTATTTAGCAAAACCCACATATTATTTTACTTGATTACACTATACTATATAAAATCACAAGTTATGATTAATTACACAATGAGATGAGATGGATTTAGAAGGGATTGTAGAAATCAGGACATGAGGTGTCTTACCATAGGCATAGTGAATCCTTGTGTTTTATTAGTGGTTATAGTAATCATTATCCTTTCTATCCAAGATTCAAACGAAGTCCAAACCACTGTCTAGTAACATCACATTGTTTCACCTCTTACATTTACAACCATAATACTATTACTATTGCAAGGAGGATCATCACTTAGTGTTTTGTTTAAGGGAGGAGTTTATTGATTACACTTATCATTTTTTTGAAATTCATGAGAAGTTTTCTACCTTCAAGCATGGGTAACATGTATTTCAAGTGGAATCCCTGGAAATTTATTCTATGCATGTATTTTATTTTTGACTATGTTAACCTTACTAGAGGAGTACCTTCGGGCATGGGTGACATGTCTTTCTAGTGACATGGTAAGGTAGCACTTATTGTACTCTTACTCCCATTTTTCATTAGATCTACAAGGATATTATTACAACCTTAACAACATGATTGAACATATAGTAGGAATCCAAGAAATTCCACAAATCCCCTTGATGTCACATCCTTCACATTTCCACTTGGTTCTTAACATTTTTTTCTAGGGATAATGATCACAATTTCATTTGTAGATTTATTAGGAAAATAATATTAGTATGGCATTGGTAAGAACCTCTTAATTTTGGAATGGAAGGAGGGATGTGATGGTCTTACTATATAAATAATTAGTCCCTTATGACTTGATAATCTAGAGAAGTCTTCACCTTATATGATTACATCTTGTCTTATTCTTGGTGTGTTTTATTAATAATAAAAAATATGTACAAAGAAAGATGGAAATGAAATATGAAAATCATAACAAATTAGAAAGGATGTTAAAAATTAGAAAAATCAAAAGAATGAAAAATTGTCAAAGAATTAGAAAAATGTCAAAGAATAGTAAAATATAAGAAATGAAAAGTACAAAAAAATGTGTTAAGAAAATAGAGAAAATACTAAGAAAGTAGAAAAATTTTAGAAGTACATATATGTCCCACTGGACATCCCCATGACTAGGATCAAGATTAGTCAATCAGAACAATGAATAGGCTAAGGATGTTTGGATAGTTTGGGTGGAATCTTTGGTGGAATTGGGATATTGGTAGAATGGTTTAACCTACTGGATATTGACTAGTATAAGCTTATGTGGGTTGGATGGGTGATGAATATGCACAACACTTGAAGGGTAAGTGGCCTAAAATATATAGGGTTCCTTTTAAAGTATTTAAAACTTAGTTTTATGTTGGATATGATTGGGATTATAGTAAAGGACCTTATCGTCTAGTTGTATTAACATGTGTCATATCCTTGCATCATGCCTTTCTTTGGAGTAATGTTTATGAACCCGATTACCCATGTGTGCTACAAGCCTATTCTCATCTAAGAGGTTTAGATTCATTAATTGTTCCTTTTGGGTGAAGCTCAATTCTAATTCAAGTTGGCTTGTAGTAGTTAGAGTTTGTAGCGTTGCCTGGATTGGGAGTGTTGGCAGTTTGCCATAAAGCCTCTCGTATGGGGAATATGCTATTGGTAATTTCCATGTTTTCCTATAGGCCCATAGAGCATCGTTAAGCTTAGTGCTCTAATCCTTCTTAAACTTACTAACTATTCCAGTTAGAATTATGGTAATTTCATGGTTAGTAAACTCTATTAGACCATTTTCTTGGGGTTGATATGGTGTAGTCAATTTATGGTTTACCCCCAGTTATTTCATAAGCTTTCTAAATGTAGCACTAGTAAAATGGGTTCCATTATATGATATAAGCATTTTGGGAACTCTAAATTGATTCACCACATGTTGTTAAAAAAAATTTGTAGCTATCTTGGCTATGCAATCTTTTACTATTGCTATCTCTACCCACTTTGTATAGTAATCCATGGTTACAATTATATATGTTTTCCCATTCAAAATAGGTGGTATGGGTCCCATAAAATCACTTCTCCATATATCAAATGGCTCTAGTGGCTATGTCCAATGTTGTGACCCTTCATTTCTAGCTATAATTCCTTTATCCCTTTAGTATCTATCACAAGATTGTGTGAAGTTGTGGGTTTCTTTGAACAAGGTAGGCCAAAAGTAGCCTGCCATCATAAATTTTAGTGCCATTCTATGCCTTGCATAATGGCCACCACATGGGCCATCATGGACATCCTATAGAGCTTATTTTTTATCACATTCCAACACACACCATCTGACTAGCCCATTTCCATAAATCTTGTACAAATTTCCATTAATTTTCATGTATCGTTTTACCTTGTGAAGAAATTGTTCTTTTTTTTCTAGTTCCACTTAGTAGGAAGCTCTTGTGTTGTTAAATAGTTAGATAATCATCTATCCATGGTTTTCCTATTGAGATGATAACCATTAATGTCTTAGTAAACAAATTCTTGTTAGGGAATTGATCATATAATTTTTCTTCATGATCTTGGGAATCCCATCTTAGCATTAACAAGTGATCAGCTACAACATTTTTCATGCCCTTCTTGTTAATCATTATTATGTCAAATTCTTGTAAAATTACAAGTCATAGAATCACTCTAGGGCTAATTGTTGGCTTATTCATGAGAAAACTAATTACCTTATGATTTGTGTGGACATAAATCTGGTACCTAAGCACATAATGCCAAAACTTCATAAGTGCATACACCATGGCCATGAGCTCCTTTTCTATTATGGTGTAGTTCACTAGTGCCCCGATGATGCTTCTACTAGCACAATGTATGTAATAGGATCTCTTTTGATCATCTAGTTACATCAATACTACACCAAGTGCATAGTTGGAAGCATTTGTCATAATGTGATAAGGCTTGAACCAATCCGAAGCACAGAAAGATTGGTGTCTCAATCAGTTTCAATTTCAAGGTTTCAAATGCCTTTTCATAAGCCTTTGTCCATTCAAAGAATGCATTTTTCTTAGAAAGTTCTACTAGCAGTTTTGCAATCTTTGAAAAATTATTTATGAATCTCCTATAGTATCCTGTATGGCATAAGAATGATAGGACATCTTTAACTATCTGAGGCCTTTGAATGATATCTTTTATTCCTTGAACCTTATCAAGATCCACTTCTATCCCTTTCTATGATACTTTGTGTCCTAATACGATCCCATCTTAGACCATGAGATGGCTTTTCTACCAATTGAGCTTGAGATTTTTCTTCACACACTACTTCAATCCCTACTCTAATCAGTCCAGTGGTTGCTAAAAATCTAGCCCATATGTTGAAATATTATCCATGAACATTTAATGCCATTTCCTATTTTCTTTTGAAAGATGCTAAGTATGAGTCTTTGGAAGGTGGTAGGCACATTGCAAAGATCAAATGACATATTTTTATAGGAAAACATTCCCCATGGACTAGTGAACATTATTTTCTCTTGGTTCTCAAGTGCAATGTAGATCTAGTTGTATCCATTGAATCCATCTAGAAAATTGTAGTATTCATGAATTGCAATAGCATCCAGGACTTGGTCAGCAAATGACAAAGGGGAATGATCCTTGAATGTGGTAGAGTTCAACAATTGAAAATCAATGCACACTCTCCACTTGCCCCTCTTCTTTGGAACTATTGCTAAAGGACTAATTCATTCATTTCCCATGATAGGGTAGATGAATATTGCCTTCATTAATTTCTCTAACTCCTACTTGAGTACTTCTTTCAATTTGGGATTAAGCCTTCTTTAGGGTTGACATCATGATTTCACTACTAGATCAATATATATTCAATGTTAAAAAATTCTTAGATTAATACCAATGATTTCATCATAGGGCCACGTGAATGCTATTAGCCACTTATTAACAACTTTCAATAACTTCTTTTTCTAGTCTTCATTTAGGTTGGTGTTTATTATTACCAGCTTCTTGTTGTTTAAGAAAGCATGCTCTAATGCTACTGGTAGAGCCTTTAGTTCTAACAGTTCTGACTCTATAGCAACTGGGATCTCTAATTGTCCCCATTCTTCTTCTTCTTGATGACCTTCATGTGAGTAGGGATGTTTTCTTCATAGTTGTTCTAGCTTGTTAGCTTTTCCTATGGAGACACTTATGAGTTGATTTCTTGGTTTCATGTATATTTTTGATTTGGTTTCCTTATCTATAATTAGTCATTGAATGCCTTCTTGTTGGGTGGCTACTGCATACAAGCACTTTTGCACACACATTTCTTCTACACATTTGTTGCATTCTATAGTTTCTTCTTATATAATGTCACATATTTTTTGCACACAACTACACCTATTATCACTATATGTAATACATGGAACTATGTGTCTCTTGATGATACTTACTTCATCTTCCTTAGAAATTTCCAAGAACAAATCTTGAATACCAAGCTTAGCATTAACAATGCTAAGCCAAGCCCTTCCCATTATGATTTGGAATTCTCCCTTGTTCTTACCAACATGAATAACTAGGAAATATGTAGGGTAGAACTAGCCACTGATGGTGGTGATAACATCATCCACTTGTCCTAGTGGAACTATGATCTACTAGTCTACAAGCTCTAGCTGAATGTTGCTCTTCTTTAATAGTGGTAGATTTTAGGCCTGATACATGTCTTGTGATATCAGGTTTACTCTTGACCTAGAATCAAATAGATCCTTGCATGATTTATGCCCTACTACTTGTAGGTATACCATGGTACTTCCCACATTTGTTCATTTTTGAGGAAGTGCTCCTGCCTTAATCTAGTAAGTAATGGTTTACATCAACATGACAGTCATCACATTTGGAGTTGACAAAGATGGATGCTTATTGTCTTGAGGAGGATTAGATGTAGATGGAATGGAAGTATATGTGTTCCCCATCCATTGAACCTTCTCTAGACTCATTCAAAAGAATGATAATTTCCTAGATTGTGGTTCTTGCATGATTATCTCCTCTTGCATGGTTACTACCCTAGCTACATTTTTTTTCTATGGATATGATGGAAATTCCCCCTACATTACAAGTGGTGGCACTAGTGGAAAAGAACTAGAAGGGATATTTGATGGACCAATAGCTTGTGGATTCATATATGAATTAGATTCTATCGTCGATGTTGTAGGTATGTGATATTTAGGTGGATAGTACTACAAAGCTTGAATTGCTACATTCCCTAGAGAAATGGGACATTGGACATAGTATCCATATGGGTTTGGATACTGATATGGATATTGTTGGCATGCTGGTGACATGAACCATGATTAGGGTTGTTTCCACTACTAATGGTGCTACTCTTGTGGCCATGTGTAGGCTTCACTAGGATAATATATGAGCTAGAAGGCTTGCCTATAGTTATCTTAAGGATAGAGTAACCACTTGGGCATTTGTTACTTGATAAATTTGGGATTAAGTGCATATGCCCTTGTTTCCTGTAAGTGTGCCATTATGGGATAACATCCCTTGGGATGATCATATTGGCATATGGCACATCCTTCCTCATCTTCAAAGCTCATTTTTGAACATTTAGCCATTGAGGTCACTTTTCCTTTTCATCTAAAATCTCTCTTATTCTTCTTGTCTCTACCGTTATTAAATGCTTTCTTAGTTCTCTCCTCCATGATTTTTAGAGTTATGGAAAACTTCTCATCTAGTGAATTCCACATTTTATCTACCTTAGATGCAATATCAGTTACAAATTTTTGTATAGGTAGCATTTTCTTTGATACTACCTTGTTCAAGGTTTCCTTCTCTTGTGGATCGCATATTCATGCATATCCTTTCCTAATTAATGGATTTCTATGATATGCTTCAGCTAACTCTCTCTTTTTGAGTTCTCTTTTCTTCTTTGATACTTGATCAATTACTCTTTGAATCTAATGGATGGTCATCTCTGATAATTGTCCTTGGGCATAAACCCCAAGGATCTCTTTAGTATTTTTCCTCAACCCATCTACTATGTGCCTTAGTTTTTTATTTTGTGAGAATCCATGGCCTAGGCATCTATGCAATAAGGAAGAATATTTTCCCATTTCTACATCAAGGGATTCATGGGTCCCTTTCCTTCATCCTTGGATCTACTTTATTAGGTTTGACACTTGTGAATAATTCTGATATTTATCATTGAAGATTTCTTGCATGGTATTCCATCCTTTTTGTACTAGATTTTAGCTTCTTTGAAGAGTGTTCTCAAGAACAACTTGAGTTTTTGCTAATCACTTTCTATGTTTTGTAGGGCATAAGAATCATGGAATGCTTAAAGGTAATGTTGTGGATCTACATTGTAACTCCTTCAAATCTAGGCATGTTATTCATATCAAGCCACTTGATGTCACTATCCCTTACGTGCTTGGTTGGTATATAAATTACTTCCCATATGTTGATCATGCTTCGATTGGCCAATAGGGGTTCTTCATGGAGACTAGGTTCATAGGCTCTATTGTAGTGGTAACCCATTCTATGTTCATAATTCTCCCTTTCATCACATCTAATCCTTTCCCTTCTTATTTAATGATCATCCTCTTCACTATCAGAATGTCTTCTTTGATACTCATGCCTCTTATCATGCCTTTATCTATCCTTATCAAGGTCTTTATATTGGTGTTCCTTCTTGTTAGACTTTGTAGATGATCATCAGGAGGTGGAGGAAGTAGTTGAAGAATGGTGCCATCTGGTTCTCCTCTAGTGACTCCTTGATTCATTCTCCTTTAGGTTGCTAGAAGCTCTAGGTCTTGAGCTCTACCTATATTTTGAGTCTTTTTCCTTCCTCCCATGGCCTTCTGTAAGAGTTAACTTTAGCTTGGTGTCGATAAGATCCTTAATATGTATGATTGGTGTATGAGAGTGGGGTCTCTAAAGTTGGTAGAAAAGTATCCTCTATTTCTTCTAGGAAAATTATCTAAGGGACTCTCTTTCCTTTCTCTTGTTCATGTTGAGCTTCCATAAGGGAATCCCTTAATTCCTAGGCCTCTATTGGCTTATATAACCTAGTAATTTTCTTTGTGACTTTTTATCTATCTTGTTCATGACTCAAGTTGCCCTTCTTAAGGGCTTCTTGAAACATGAGTGGTATAAAATGCTCTAGTGAAAAGACTATGTTGTCTTGCATGATCCTCCATCTGAGTTTCTCATCTTGGTGAAGGATGAATGTGAAGTTTGGATAATATAGATTATCATGAGCATATGAAACCCTTATTTGCATTGGTGTACTATAGTTCTTATCATCATGATTTTTGTCATGAATTTTCCTTAATTCTCTGGCATGTGACATCTTGTCCTTTTGTGTTGAAGTCATGTTGTGATTTTGATGCTTAATTAAGTGTGTGTTTATTAAATTGTTTTAAAGGATTATGAAGATTAACTTTTAATTCTAGATACAATGAATTTTATGAAATCAAATGCTTAGCACACATTGATTATCCCTAGTAATGACACCAACGATGAGTGGTGGAGTAATCAAACACCCAACCATACAAGTTACGAGTGTTCACATGCAGCCCAATTGTAATATGTAGATAGACAGTATTCATATGCTAGTATTTTATTTAAGCTCATGACTGTTGTCTTCCCACTCAGGCCAGTAAATTCTAATTGTATGGTTTAGCTTGTAGTGATTTATATGATAAGTGATGCTATTTGGCTGGTTATGCTCCTAAGTGTAAAAATTGTGAGAAATATCTAAGGCTAGTTTAATTATGAAACATGAATATATTCTAGCCTATTACGATGGATAACCATTATTGATTTTTCGGACACGTCTTGGGCTCATGTAATCATCATTGGGATTACCAAGTATTACACTATTGGGTGAACAAAGTGATAATACTACTGGGATTACCAAATAGTCACACTTTAATGCTCAAAATCAATCATATCCATTTTGCTTACTATTAACAAGTAAAAATAAAGTGCTTGGAAAAATTAAGGTATTAAGTTAGCAATGTAGTAAACATTATGCTAAGTAAAAGCAATAAACTAAGAGAATGCTACAATGGTGGGAAATAGCTTGATCTTTATTTCCATTCATAACTTATGCCTAGGTACATACTATTCAAACAAAGATTTCATTCACTGTGACACACCACACTGCAAGCATTTACTTTGGCTAAGTCTAAGCTAGGTAATCAAATTGCAGAAGTCTAGTTACTATTGGAATGAAAGTTATGCAGATTGTATGCCCAAGTGTTGACTATATAAGGTTGCACACATCTCAAGGTATCATATCAATGAGGATGTAGCATGTGCTATGATACCATATTAACAGCATCATTGATATGATATTTTCATGCATCAAAATTTGACTTTATCAGCATGTTTTATGGTTTTTTGGGATAGTATATGTTAATGCTAGTATAATGCTATCTCATGTGGTTCTAGCTTGAGGAGGCCTAAGTCCATTAGGATGTTTTATGTAGAGATGCTTCCCAAAGATTTATGTGTACACCTATGTTTTTTCTACATGTAATGTTATGGAAGGCATGGAGTACTAATTGATGAAGTTGTTCTAGCTTGTTTTTCATCAATCTAAGTGATTTTTCTAAAAGTGGAAGATTGTTAGAGATGTGAAGATAAAATCTGTAGTTAACTTGTGTTAAACTTTACTTTTTTCTTGTTTAGTTTTAGAATTTTCAAGAATATGAAAAGAATAGTTAAGATATCTAAAACTTGTTGTAAAAGAAAAAGTAAAGACATGTCTAATTTAATTATTAGTTGTTTCCATTATTGTAATCCTAGATGTGGCTATTTAAATCCATCTTGGATTTATGACGAGTGAGTTGAGAGTGTGTGGTCTCATGTGTAAGGGTTGTTATATGGAAGCAATTGACTTGTGATCTTTGTAAACATCTCTGTGTATTTCTATAGTTTTTAAGATGTTGTAAAGAGTTAAGAAGTTGTTTTCCTATTTATCTTCCTTGTTTCTCTCTCACTCCACTCTACAAGTTTTATTTCCCTATTGTTATGTCATTTTTATTTTGATAATATTTCAAATAAAAATTATTGCATAACACATAATTTGTTAACATAGCCATAGCCTTAAGAAAGAATAATAATCACATGCATTCATGACCTTATTAACAAAACTCTATCAAATGTCAAGCAAGTCACTCAAACGTCTCATCAAGTAGATCAATCATGAAATTATATCAGACGCCCTATATGCATAATTCATCTAAATCCAAAATTTGCTTAATATTTACAAGTAGTTCCAACTTGACACATGGTAACTAGTGCCCCAAGGCAACTAGTTCCTAAAGGGATCTTTGTCTAATAATGCTCAATCACACAATCCCTATGATAGCTAATACATCTATACTCTATGTAAGCATGAGAAGGTTGTTATGTGTACTCCTAATTTCTAACTATGTCTATAGGTCTTTTATTAGTTTCTTGATCCATTATTAGTGCTAGTGTCTACTAGTTTGTGTAGCCCTAGGATACTAACCTTCTAGAAGATAGATTTAAATGTATAATTATGCATCTAGATCACGTATTAGCAATAGGCATATTCTCATTCTCCTATGCTCTTCTGCTTCCAAGATGAGGCCTAAGATAGGAGCCTTTTTTATTCATGCTAGCGAGGGTCATATCAACTTCTCCAAGATGCCTCATTACCAACTAGCCCACACCCTCATATCAACTCCACCCATCATACAGTTACAAGCAAGCCATGATATATGCATAATCTTATGAACATTCATACCATAATCATACCCAATCATAGGCCAAACCAACTCAAGCATACCAATTCATCACATGCATATAAACTAAGCCTATAAGTAGTAATATCAACGTACACATACATAACAAGGTTATCGAATTTTTTTGACATATATAATAGCATTATCATAGCTTCATTGAGACATCACAGCCTAGTGTAAGGTCCAAAACATATTCTCACAACTCTCTTTCTCAAAATCAACATTCATGTCTCTAATTTCTAGTCTTATATGATCATGATGTAGCTTATACTTCCCTTGCATCACCTAGTCTTTTGTGGGATTTGGCCCTAATGTAATTGATAGTCAATCCACACTCTCTGTCGTGAGATGGCCACATGCTCACTATGGCTCATCCTATTTATCAAATAAAGGCTATAAAAATAAATAATGATTCACTGCAACCCCAACATGCTTGTCCTACAAATTTTATCAAAGCTAAAGCTAGCTATAACCCTATTGCACCTTCATCATGGCCTAAAAAATCATAAATGTTCATCATAATCTAGATGCAACTTGGCTGTGATCCACATCCTTGCTTGAAACCCAACCATGACTATGTTATAAGGGGGTACCGTGACTCGCATCTAATGCAAATTTTAAGAAAAACCAATTGTTACAAGGACACCAGAGCTTGTACATTCCAAAATCTTTACTATGACCAATCCTTAGCATAACTCGTGCTCTACTAACTTTTCATAATAAAAATTAATTCCAAATGACAGTAATAATAGAACTACACATTTATCCATAATGTGATAAATATGTATAACACTTCCTTGCCATCATGGAAAGTCCATTTCTCTTAAGGAAATAGCAATAAAACCCTATAGCCCCTAAGATGTTTCATACTCTATTCCAAGAAATCAAAACTAGAATTCATATAATTTGGCACAAAATACCAGTCATAGTAGCATGGCAATATGACAAATAAATAACCATATAGAACCCAACAATCACAACATCATCTAACCATACCATAGTCTAGAGTCCATGACCATGCACAATAATCAAAGTTGGAAAACAAAAAAATTGTAAAGACTACTTACCAAAATTGACATTCTTACCAAAAGTAAAAACTATTGCAACAAAGCATCAACATGATCAAAATGATTTCTTGGGATCTTTAGATCATGAACTAAGACTTCCAAAATATAGCCTACCTGAGACCAATTACCCAATGTCCTAGAAACTACCAGAATCCATTAGAAAATGTAACAAAAGGAAGAGAAAAAAGATAAAAAAAAACTAGATAAGAGGATGTTCAAGAAGGAAGAAAATATTGTAAATGTTTTATGATATAAATATTTTAAGTTTGTTTTTCCTACATATTCATAATATCAAACTAGCATAATGAGACACACTAAGAAACCCCATAACTCAAACATACATAAAATTATAATAATAGATTAGCATTATAAACATTGTAAATCACATATCTACCTACCTAGTGCTTAGTAGCCATCATTACACTCTAGCCCTACTAGCCACAATCTCCTATCTAACTCATCTAGCAATATTAGTATGCATAATCATGGTAATCACATAGTCATAATCATATGTTTATAAGATCTTAGAAAATATATCATAAAAAGAAAGGGGTCAAACCCCAAAAAAATATTAATAATGAGAAAAACAAATGCAGAGTACATCACATGTTTGACATTAAATAAATATTATAAAAATAGATGAAATTTTTAACTAATTTTAGGACTATCTACTCAAGTGTACAATCTTTTGTTTGGCCGATAGGCCAAGCCATTTCAGTAACGCAACTTTGTACACAACGCTGATGTGTAATTAAAATTCGAGACAGGCCATTTCGCAACTTTGTGCATAACCTTTGATGTGTGATCAAAGGTTGCGTCCTTTGCATTCTTATAAATACAAAGATAATGCGTAATAACAGTGCATAGAGCAGCAGCAGGAGAATGGCTCAAGTTCTGCGTAGATGCAGATCAGCATTCTAGCCGAAGATAGAAACCATGCGTGGATCAGAACAGGATCGAAACGTGGATCAGGATCTGACACCATTCGCGGATCAGAACAGGATCGAAGCGTGGATCAGGATCTGACACCATTTTCCCTTCCGTTGGCAGCCCCTGCGAATTCTTAAAGGATGAAATTTAGAATTACATGAATTACTCCCCTGGAGGGCTGTGTCCTGATGATGAAGTTAGTGCTCAGAGGCTGATGCTCAGTGGCTGTGAGCCTCTGCCTCAAAGAAGATGCTTCCCTAGAATCGCGAAAAATTACAGAAACCAGTCGTCCTGAAGCGTAGTAAATCGGATTAAGAAAAATCCTTGAACTAGAAAATTGATAAGAGGGAGAGTTTGAGGAACTCACTGAAGAGAAGGAACAAAAGCATTGGGCAATTCAGCCATGGCAATGCAAGGAAGAATCCCTCCCTGCAGCCCAACCTACCATCAGAGCTCCTCAAAGATCCACTCCACCACTCCAACCACCAAGAACTGCCACCCCACCACAACACAGGTCCACCCTGCAACAACGCAGAGCTGCCAAGCCACTGCTGCCAAACGGATACAGCTGCAACCGCAGCAAAGAAAACCACGAAAAGCTGCCACCACAAGTCACCAAATGTAGAGGGAGGCGGTGGAGTGGCCAGTAACTACAACGTGGTGAAGCGCGAAGCACAAAATCACCGTTGAATTGACCAGGGTCTTTGCCTTGTGGCTTACATTGGTTTACATTTTTAAGGTTACCTTTCACATTATCAAATACTGTTATTTTTACTTTTAATTATGAGGAAAATTGAACCAATTTTATGTTTGGTTATTTATGAGGAAAATTGAACCAATTTTATNGAAAAAAACCCCCCGCACAATGAAGCATCAAATTTTGAGCATGGGAACCACTATGCATGCTTTGGAGGCGGCAGGGGTGCGAACTGGGAACATGTATAGGTTGTTTCTAAGCGCAAAAAAAAGCAACTAAATCTACCATTCTCTGATGTTTCTGGGCACGTTAGTTGCGGATGTTTCTGGTGCAGCACTGAATTTGCGTAGCCGCAGTTGTTAGCATTCATGCTTTTTCCTGGCTGACAACACGCGAATCGGGGTTGCGTAGCCTCTGTTGTTTGCTCTTCCATGGGAGCTACCGACTCGAAGCTAGCAGATTCTCTGGTTAACTGAAATTTGTTTTATCCGTTATTCGATGCAGTGCCTGCGTGTGCGTGCCAAGGAGACCACTGGCACAGCCAGCACAGAGCAGGTGAACGAATGATGCGTTGTCGTCTGTGCTGCGGCGGCAAAGTTCTGCGTGCTGCTGCTGAGAGAACAAATAAAGAAGTATCATCTCTCATTCATGTGCTTCTGGTGCTGCTGCTATTTTTTTTAATGGGCTGATATTTTTGGGAAGAATGATGAGGAGTTCCTAGGGCCAAGTAGATGGTATCCACGCGTGTTGAGCATTTTTCAAGTTCAAGGCCCGAGCAGAAAAATCAATGGTTCTACAATTATGACCTCCCAGCCATAGAAGCCCATGGCTCTCTCTTCAAACCTTTAAGGACAGCGTTGTGCACGATGGAGACCATCTCAAGAATCCAGTGGTTTCACTACGATTGGAGAAAACCATTTCAAGTTTCGTAGTTAAAGATACGCCTGCACTTGCATGTCTGAATTCTCCTTGTTTTCACTATTATTGTTAATTCTTTTGTTTTATCATTTCCCACTTTAAAAGAAAACAGATTAAAAACAATTAACTTTGTCAAAATTGCTAATAATTCCTGATCAGCTTACTATATAAATAATATATAACAATTTAATACAGGTCCATATCCCGTGCCAAGCTGATTCTCTGTAGCGGGCGCCGTAATATATGTTTTAAAAAACATTACGTTTCTGCTTAACGCCTGCCTGCGAAACAGCAAGTCATGGGATTGATTCGCCCTTGGCTAAAACGGAGGGCACATAGAAATATGTTATAATCATAAATTAGAATTTTATAAATGTACTTCGGATGATCATTTAGTTGCATAAGGTGTACTTTAAATTTTGTTGAAGTTGGTGGTGGCATTCCGTGTGTTGCTATACTCAAGCTTATGAGCAATGTTTTTGAATGATCATTGTACTAATGGTATGTTCAATATGTTAGAAATAGTGTGAATATGTGCCCCTTGCTCCTCTATCAATGTTTACTTTGATGTTAAGTAGAATATAGTAGTAGTTTTTATTTAGATGTTGTGATGTTTACCTTTCATGTATTATGAGATATACCATATTTGTTTGAAGAAAAAGGCCTTAGAGAGTTAGGCATTGAGCAACCCCTATTTTTTTAATATTTTTTTTCTCTTTTAATATATCTTTTATGGCCTTCCCTTGGAAATACCTTAAAGGGAGCCTATGCAAGTGTTACATATGTTTCCAAGAATGAATAAAAACCTTGGTGAACATAACAAACATAAGAAACATACACTAACAAGTACATTATACATGTTGAACATAAAAAACATACACTAACAAAAATGTATATTTATTTTACATAACAAAAATGTAGTATCTATCAAATGGACTTTTTTGGTCTATGAAGACAATAAGATCTCCAAATCTTTGGAAGCTCAATCTCTACTTTGGGACATCTAACTTTATCTTGGCTTAGTTCCTTAAAGCTAGAAGCATTTTCTAAAAAAAATTGTATATGTAAAATAAAATCTTGGCATTTTCTTACAATATTAAACTATTGAATTTCAACATTTAACTTACCTCTAAAGTTAAAGTCTCCTCCACAATGCTCTATTTTTTTTTTCTTGGAGGGGTTTTACCCCTTATAAACACTTAATATAATATAGGATCATTACCCAAAGCCATAATGCTCATCTCACTAAGTGGGGCCCCAAGAGGGTTGGTAGATTAGTAAAAGCCTAACCTCTTACATGAGAAATGAGCACTTTATTATCATTTTTGATGTTTTATTTTTAATTGGCACTTTATTATCATTTTTGATGTTTTATTTTTAATGAGCACTTAGTTATATATATTTATAATATATATCTATAAATTGGCCGATAGAATCTTATAAGATTACAAGTAAGAAGTTCTTTAAGTAAAAAATTTCACGACCTTTGGATGAAGAACAAGATTTTAAAACCCAAATTTTCATGCCTTTTGGACGAAGAACAAGAG
>MNCI01021684.1:34332-97957 GCA_015680685.1 Gnetum montanum
GAAAAAATAGGTGAATAAAATTAATTATTAGCAAGGAGGAAGGTTCCAATTCTAATAATATTTATATAACTTTTCAACTTTCATGCTTGAACTTAAAATAATAAAAGGATCTAAGATAGAGAGTTGTATCTTAATACTAATATTTATATCAAAGAAAGAAAATGATAGTACTTCTCATTAATTTGTTACTTCTCATTAATCTTACATTTGAGAATCTTTACCATCAACTATAACCTTATAATCTTTGAGTTAATAATATTATTGTTAGACAAGGAAATATTTTCCTAATGAGCTATTTGTCTAACCCACTTAATAATTTCTTTAGTACTAGTATAAATATACATAGCAACTTCTATCTTGTCTAGATTCTTTATTTTCATTTAAGCATTTTTATCATTGATATTAACTTGAATTTTCGTTAACTTCATATTGTTTTTTTTTTCTATCTTCAACTTTAACACATTTTTTTCTTTAGAACCTTTTTTCTTGAGCACAATCATGTTGAGCCATACATATAAGTAAACATAATGTAATACCATAAGTTTCTACAATAATAAGTTACAATTAACTATAGGTATACCCCAAGATATATAGCCAACATGATACATTAGAAGAATTATAGAAGAATAGAATAATGCCTAAAGTATAACTTAAATTAGAAATTAGAAGGAATATGTTTATGCATTAATTTGCTAATCTATAAAATATACAAATCCTTATTAACTTTTAGGTTAGATTTTTCTACTTGTTTTCTATAGTTTTCCATTGAATAAAAGTATTTTAATAATATACAATGCCAAAAAATGAAAACAATATTACAGTTGGAGATAGAAAATATTATTAATAAGACCTTCAAAATTTGTTGAAAAGAAAAAAAATCTAAATATCTATTAGATGACATTTTGCTAGAGGTTACAAAAAATGTTACTATGAAAAAAAATTTTATGGATAAGAAGAGTTGGTTTAGTGAAAAATGTTTGCAAATAAGGTTAGCTATCAAAAATTCATGTAATAAGAAAGCATTGAATAAGGGCTATATAAAATTGTTTTGAGAGGAAAAAAATAAAATTTCTAAAAGAGAACCAAGAAAAGATGGTACATATGATCATGTAAGATTTAAGTAATTTTTGGAAATTTTTTAGAAATAAAGTTTCTTCAATTAATGATATTCCATTTTCATACATAAAAGGGTGCTACAGAGTATCACCATAAGATAAATAACATAATCAATTGCATTCTCGCAAATATTTGATAGTTAATGTATGATGATGTAGTAAAAAGAATTGTAAATGTAGCTTCTAGAATAGCTATAGATGTAGACGGATTAGATGCAAAATTATTAAAATGTGGTGGAGAGTTAGTTTGGAGAGAGACTTGGAAATTGCTTAATGAAGGACTTCAAAATGATTTGAATAAATAATGGATTATTAATAGATATATTATGATTTTTTTAAAATAAAATTAATAGGATTTAAATAATTACACATTAATCCTGATTGGTAACTTATTTGCAAAATTGTTAGCTACCATTCCAGAGAAAAAAGTATGAGCTTGATCAAAAGAAAATAATTTACATGTAGTTTCACAAGTAAGATTCAAGAAAATTTACTCTACACTAGATCATCTAGTTACTCTCAAATAAGCAAAGTGAAAACAAGGTAAAACATTTATTTTCTTAGTTGGTTTTACTAAATCATTTAAGTTTATTATGAAAGAAAATTTATAAAGTAGACTTATTGAACTTAAAGTTGATTTTGGTTTACTCAATCATCACCATCATCATCATCATCCTAGCCTTGTTCTAATAAAATGGGATCAACTACATGAGTTCTTTTTTACCATTCACCTTAATGAAGAACTAGATATTTTTTTATTTGTAGTTTCTTCAAATCATCTTCAATTTTTTCCCATATCTTCTTTAATCTTCCTTTTGATGGCTTTTCTAGAATAATGATGTAGCAAATATTTTCTATAAGCTCATTATTTGATATTATTTGCATAGGCCTAAATCATCTAAACCATCATTCCTATAACTTATTTGAAATAGAAGCTACTCCAAGTCTTCTGTTGATATCTGAATTATGTAGTTTATCTCTTTTGGTAACATTTAATATCCATCTAAGCATTTGCATTTCTCCCACATTGGTTTTTTATTCATTCTTCTTTTATAATGCCCAACATTCAAAACCATATAATATATCAGGCATGATTATTTTCATGTAAATTTTTTCTTTTAGTTTTATTGGTATTCCTTTATCACATAGAAAACCACTAGCTTATCTTTATTTTAACCATCTTACCTCAATTTTATTTTTTATATCATTATCAATTTTTCTATGTAATTGGAGGATTGATTCTAGGTAGTAGAAATATTTGTAGTGAAGAACTTTTTTGCTTCTTCTAATTTTAAAGCATTTTGATTCTAGAGCATGTTTCCTCTTATTCATTTTAGAAGCAATATTTTTTGGAGCTATATTCACCAACATAATATCATCTACAAATAGCATAAACTAAGGGATTTCATCTTGTATTTATTTTGTTAATTCATCCATAATAATGACAAATAAGTATGGGTTAAGTGTATATCCTTGATGTATACCTACTATAATTGGAAAATCAAATGTTGTTCCATAAGCTATTTTAATTTTAATGGTAACCTTTTTGAACATGTCTTGAATCATTTTATATTTATCAAGGATGTTTCTGTTCTGTAAGTTTTGCTAAATAATATCTCTAGAAACTCTATCATATGCTTTTTCTAGGTCATGAAAGATCATATGTATATTTTATTTATGTTTTTTAAATTTCTCTATTAATTTTCATATCAAGAAAATATCATCTATAGTAGATTTTTTGGCATATATCCAAATTGATTTTTTGATATTGTTAATTCAAGTCTAAGATGCTACTTAATGTAATTCAAAATTTATACATAGAAATAATTTTTGAATTCAAAGATGAAGAAACTATACAATCTTGTTAGTTTTATAGTAATATAGGAACAATAGTAGTGTTTATAAAATATTTTTAATTTGTGGTAAATGTTATATTGGTAAAACTAGTATAACTTTCTCTAATAGATTAAAACGACACTTGAAAGATATACACTATAACAAATATTCAAAATTACCTATTGTAGAATATATAGAAAATGGTACATTCTCTAAAAATCATAAATGGTTAATAGATAATAGTGAAGTCCTTTGTGTAATAAATAACCTTATAACAATGAGGTATTAACCTAGTGGTTAGATACTTGATTAGAAAGCTTCAGGTCATAGGTTTGATTCCAATATGCTATGTTGAGTTATATAAAGTTCTAATTGGACTATATATCTTGGGGTGTATCTATGTTTTACTTTTTTTGAGTTTCAACATCCCCAATGAATAACTTTATAGATAGAAAAATTAGGGAATCCCTTGAAATTATAATTCATTCTAATAATGTTAATTAAGATAAAGACCATTTTACTAGCGTAGCATGATGGCTTATTTTAACAAAAATTAAGAAATCTAGAAATATGCTTGAAAATCTTACCTAGTTTAATCTTTTCTTTTTTACTAATTTGTTCTTTTTTTCTTTTTAATTAAATTATAATATGTTTTATACTTATTTATAAACTCATTTTGCTATATGTTAGAAGTTATGAGTTTAATTATTATTATAATATCATTATACTATTGTTTTTTCTCTTCCCTCTTAAACCTTTTATATTTTTTTAACTAATTATTTTTATTTATTTTCTTTTAATATTAATTTTTTTCATTTTTTAAATAGAATTTTTACTTTCGTTAAAAAGCACTATCCTCCTAAATCCACTAAACTAGCAACAACCTTTGTAACCCCTACTTTCCCTACCCTCCTTTTCACACTATGTTTTTCCTACAACTAGGTATGAATAACAAATGAATGTAGTAAAAATATGAGGCCTTAGATAAATGTTAAATATTACTAGAAGAGATAAATTATATAATACCTACATTAGAATAAGACTTGGAGTTTCTTCTATTATAGATAAGTTACACAAATGGTGGCTTAGATGATTTAGTCATGTGCAAAGAAGATCAAATAATAAGTGATGAATGACGAGGTACCCCTATGCCCAACCATACAAATCTTAAGCATTCATGCATGATCTGGTTGAATTCTATGGATGGGAGTAGCTATGTATCTAAATCATTATGCTTTGATCATAGTTCTCTATCTTCCCACTTGGACTAGTGGTATCTTTGTCACATATGGTTTAGTCTAATGTGAGGCATATGATTGATGTTGTCTAGCTATATGTTTCTCCTAATGACAATAAAGAGATAAATTGATTAAGCTAATTAACAATGGAAAGTAAAATCTAAAGTAGCCTACATGCATGAGTATCCATTCCTAATCATCCACCCACATCTTGGACTTCATGTAACTACCAATGAAATTATCAAGCGCACATCACTAGGCTTACCAAATGATACACTCTTGGGTTACCAAGCAATTATACTTAAGCACTCGTGATTAGTCATACTCATTCCACCCAATGACAAGAATTATAAAGAGCAATAAATGGAAACATTAACTAAGGAAAATAGTAAATTTTTAAGCAATTAAAAGTAATAATAAATCTAAGTGGATGTTGTAATGATGAAAGTAATCTTGATCTTTATTTTTGGTCATGTAATGCATCTAGGTATGTCACACTTGAATAAGGATATTGTACAATCACATAACATCACACTACGAGCATGCACTGGAAAACAATAGAACTAGGAATCAAAAATCTAGGAAAAAGCTATCTAAAATCTCTCAACCAACTATCCCAACCATGCATCCAAGTGTTGTATTTATAGGCTAGCATAGAAGATATGATATCGGATATTTGGCATCGCTTCTTGGGACCCGATATCGTGTATCTAATGTTGAGGCTTCGATATCGAAGCTAACAAAATCATGACTCATCATACCCCCATGACTGAATAAAATATCATCCTTGAGTTAAAAAAATGAGGAACAAGCTCTTTAAAAAATATTGGAAAGGTATGGAATTATTAACTAACTCAAACAAACAAACAAATTAACTCTTATATGCTACATTGGTGTTTTACAAAAATTGGACACAACATTATAGGACACAAAATTTGGAAAGCTCATGTAGTTCCATGAGGTAGTGGCTCCTCCATTGGTCACTTCCCTTTGTTGCCAAGCTTTTGAAATTTGTAGCAATTGAGTAGCACTTGCAACTTTTTTTCCTCCATCCTTGGATCATGTACCATCCAGGCTATTAAACCGATGTGTGCTAGTGTTGGTACATCCCATGGACATGGTAGTTGTAGAAACATTTTATTGGCCTTCACGTACCAAGCCACAAACTACCATCATTCCTCCTCAAAGGACCTAGCCTTTTCCTTTAACTCATGATGATTTGTTAATCTCTTAGCTAGGTTTGAGGCAACATCTTTGTATCCATGATAGTGATCCTTAATCACCTCCAATTTTGAGTTTGCTACCTGGATTTTTTGTAAAGCATCTTTTCTATTTGCAAACTCTTTTTCATATAATGTGTAGGTGGTCGCTCCCTGCTACTCTAATTCATTTCTAGGCCAAGTTGTTGTTAACATGGAAAATTTGGCATATCGAAGGTTTGCCAATGCCATGTATTCCTTAAAGTCCTTAATATGTAGGTCTTTATTCTTCACTTCTGCTTAGTGGACCAGTGCATAATAATCTAGGATGGGCTGTCAATCAAGATTTTAGACTGACATGGCTCTAATATAGGCTTTTTCCATCTAGAGTTCCTTTTTGTTGATATGCTTATACATGCCAATCTAGTCCCAAAAGTGCTCCTTCAACCTCTCATGGTTTTTGGCCTTATTTTGCCACATGCTTATTTCGATTGTAGACTTTTGACGAATGGTGTGTACCTCCTTCATCAAGAGGGTTTGATTCTCTCTGGCCAATCTATTGATATCTTAGTTAACCCTCACCAATTGTTTTCTCAACTAGTGGGCACTTTCTTCCTAGATGTTCTTTTATTTTTCTACAATGGTCAACCATGTGTTATCTATAGCAAGTTGTTTATTTTCTTCTTGCATGGTAGTTAATGCCTTCCTATGGGCATAGGATTGTGCTTTAGTAGCAAAGGCATTCTAGACTGCCTTCTCCTTTTCTTGCTTGGTAGCTTTATTCTCCTTGTTGGCCTCTACCACCTCTTGGACGTTTGGCTGCTACTTGTGAAGCTCTTGCTTATCCTCCTCTTTTTGGAGCCATCTACAATCATTCAAGGATTTGGTGTTACTAAGGTTCTATTAGTTATTATTAACAAGTTTATACCTTACTCATCATCTTATTTCTTTTAAGTGCTTTAGTTCATACAATTGTAGAGTTAGAAAAATTTTCAGAAAGATGTCCACAAGTGTTTATCTTCATTTATGACACTTTTCAATTGGTTTCTTTTTCCTTATGTATAACTTATTATGATGGTTATGGTCCCTTAGGTGAAAAAATTAAAGTTTCTAGCATTAATACGATTGATTTTTCATTATAACACTTAAGATTTTTAACATTCACCCTTGTAATACCTTCTAGGAAATAGAAAATTAAAAAAAAATCAATGCAAGTTTCTCACACAAGCAACAACACCCCCTACCCCCCTTCCATGACTAAATTGAACACTTTGGTTTAAATGATACAGAAATTGAAGTAGTATTGAGCAAGATATCGTAAGTGGAAGTTGATTGCATAGAGCTCCTAGTTGCAAAAGAAAATTTGAAAAACTACCCTAGCTACAAATGATGAGAATGGATTGTGGAGCACTGTGGGGGTCATATATATAGGTTTTGTGGACCTGATATTAGGTATTCGACGTCACATCTGACTTGATATTGGGTAGTCGATATTGGGATATTTGAATTTTCATTTAATGAGGGTAAGTAGCATGGAAAATGAAGCTCTAGGATTGGTTGGAAGGTTTCAAGTTAGGTCCATAGTTTTGGGGTAAGTAGGAAATCATTTTTAGGCACTAGAAGTATTGGAAGATGAAGTCATTGACATTAAAAGCAGTGGAAAATGCAAGAAAAGGGCTATTATACCTATGTTGTGGAATAGATCAATTACATGATAAGGGAAAGCATGAAATGTAACATTTATGCATGTGGAAGGTTAAAAAATGGTGTGGTTGTATTAAATAAGTACAAGTTACAATAGTTGCACAAGTGGATCCTCCCCAAAGTAGGCTCTAACCCATAATGTCCTTGTGTAACTACACCTAAAAATGTCCATAGGCACTAAAGGGGTTGAATGCAACACATACCTATGAAACAAAGCACACATGTTAAAACAACCAATGTGAGAAAATAACTCTTTGTTACATAAAACCACAAGTTAGGATCATATGGACAACAAGATGAGATGGATTGTAGAAAGGATTTCAGGAAATGGGATGTGAGATATCTTACTAGAGGAATAATGAATCCTTGTGTGTTATTAATGGTTAAGTAATCATTAACCCTTCTTTGCAAGATTCAAATCAAGTCCAAACCACATTTTAGTGACACTACATCATTTCATCACTTTGGTTGACAACCATAAAACTACTAGAGTTACATGAAGTAGCATCACTTGGTGTTTTGTCTGAGGGAGGAGTTTAGTAATGGCACATTTTTGTTCTTTTAAAAGTATTCTAAGAAGCCACCAACCTTTAGGCATGGATACATGTATTTCCAGTGGGACCTTTAGAAATTTATTTAGTGCCATTTTATTTTACTCTTAGTCCCATTTTTCATTAGACCTACAAGGATATAATTACAACCTTAGCAACATGATAAAACATACATAAGTGGCTAAAGAGAATCCACAAACCCTCTTGATGTCATACCCTTTACATTTTCCCTTGATTCTTCACTTCTCTGTTCAGGCACAATGATTATGAATTTATTTTTAGTTTTGATGATTAAAAATAATATCATTATCACTAGGGTAAGAACTCTTATTAATGGAATGAGTCGATGGATGACGTAGCTCACTGTTTGAATAATCAATGCCTCATGACTTGTCAATAAAGAGAAAACCTCACCTCAATGGGTTACGTGATCATTTTATTCACAAGGGATATTACTAACAAAGAAAATGAAAAGAAAAGATAGAAAAAGTTTAAAAGGGTAGGAAAAATTGTATCAAGGAATAATAAAATGATAAAAAAGTGTAAAAAAAAAAGATGAAAAACACTCATTAATTCTAAAGGTTAGAATGCAGGATTTCCCCCATGACTAAGCATTTGTCCATGACAAGAATTAATAAGTGAATATGTAGGCTCCATGCATGTATAAAACATTGTTAACCATTAATTTTCAAGCCGCTGGGTGTCTCTTGGTTTAGTGATAGCTACATAGACAAGTTTTTGTTCACACACTTGGTTGTTAAATGTATGGTGGATTAGGGTATGAGTTGTGTTAACATTATGGATGTTTGGCCCACGATTGCATCCTTGATCATGATACAGTATGCATCGATTTGTTTGTCTTCCCACATTGCTAGATTTATTGTTTTGGTTGGGTGTTTGAGTAACGATGGATGGTGGCCCTTGCATAGGCATAGAGGACACTAGTTGTGAAGGGGAAGCTGTTGCACAAGATTGAAATTATGCTATGTTGGATGATATGGTTGGTTCATGAGTGTTTTTGCACTTTCACCTATGAGTTTTCCTAAAGAAAGGACATTTCCAATTTTGTGCAGGGGGACCTACTGGTATCAGTATGTCTATGCACATTTGTTTGGTGTGGTTGTGGTGCTGAAACTTCCTATGTTGCTAGTGATGGCATGTGAGGAGGTGGAGTATGAGAATATCAAGGATAGAATGGATGGTAAGAGGTGCAAGATGGTGATCCTTCAGGAGATGTCATGGGTTGATGGTACTTGGGAGAGTGATAGTGGCAATTTGAAGTAGAGGATGTAGAACTAGTTGAAGAAACAAGGTGTTGAGCATAACATCCATATGGTTTCGGTTGGTAGTAAGCGTAGGGCTAGTTTGGTGATGGCCTTCCCCATGACTATGGTTTTTTTCACTATAGTTGACATTAGTGTTAAGGCTAGTAGTAAGTCCCCCTCAGATAGTATGATTGGTTGTGGGATTGTCTATAATTACCATGTGGGAAAGCAAATCTCCTAGGCATGTGCTTTTGTATGAATTTCGGATTTAATAAAGATGCCTAATACTCATGTACATGTGACATGACTAGACAATAACCTTTTGGATGATCATCTATGCATAGGTCACATCCATCATCTTCATCTATGGTTGAGTATATAGTCTCACTTTCTTCAGCCATTTCCCTTATTTGCCAATAAGTGTTCCTAGTTGTTTCTTGATTCTACTTCCTCTATTTATTGTGATTACCTCATTCATTTTGCATTACCTTATCCTCTACAATCTCTATGAAAGGTGTAACATTTTCATATATCCACTTTGATATCCTATCAAAATTTTCTTCAATTTCATCAATAGAATTTTGTATCGGCAAGGTTTTTTGCATAATCACCTTATCAAGAGTGGTCTCTTTCTCCTTACAATAGATATGGACCTACTTATTTTGAAGATTTGGATCCTAGTGATATTTCTCAACATTCTCCCATTTTCATATCACTCCTTCTTCTTAACACATGCTTGATTAGCTCTCAGATTTGATGGGTTTGTAGCTTGTATGATTGACCTGGGGCATGCATCCCAAGGGTCTCCCTTGTTTCATTATGAAGCCCATCTATTATGTGGAAAAGTTTCCTTTCCTTAGAGAAACCATGTCTTGGGAATATATTCAATAGAGAATAATATCTATATAAGGCCATGTCCAAGGGTTCATTTTATTCTTGTCTCTATCCTTGGATTTGTCTCCTCGGGTTGGACACTCTTACATAAGCTTTGTATCTCTCATTGAAGAGTTTCGACATTGTGGACCACTATCAAATTGAATTTGGTTCCAACCATCTATACCATACTTTGCCTCTATTGACTAGTATCTTGGGAAAGAGCTTAAGCTTTTGATACCCACTTTCAATGTTGTAGAATGCACATGCATTTTGAAAGGCTTGTACATGGTGTTGTGAATCTGAATTGTAGCCTCCCACAAATTTAGGGATATTATTTTTATCAAACGTAGGTAGGCAACTTGCCCTATAATGCCTATGGGGTATCTTAACCACCTTTGTGATCTATATTAGGCTCTTAATGGCCAACAAGGATTCATCGTCATCAAACATGTTATGATGAAAGTTTCTATTTCTATTCATTTGATTGTAACAATTTTTTCTATGTTTATTTTGACATATTTAATTTCTCCCGTGGGTTCGATTTTTATTTTCATTTTTCTTCGAACCTTGTAATGGAGCTTTGTCTCTATACCTATGTTCATCTTCGTCAGAACTAAATGTTCAAGAGGAAGAGGAAGATGTGGAATTGGAAGGATTGCCATGGCTTATATGATGTTCGCCAAGGTCCCTTGATTTATCTTTTCTAGGTTTTGAGGAGATCCTAGGACTTGAGGCCTCCCATGGTTCAAGACTTACTTCATCTCATCTAGGGTTGTCTAGCTTGGGTGAATGTAGTATTTGAGTGTCATTAAGATGGTCATGAACATATGAAACCCCTGCATGAGGTTGGTCACTCCAATTTTCTTCAACATATATCTCATTAGTTTCCAATGAATGTTTTCAAAATACAATGCATTATCTCTTCCTTGTGAAAGACACATTGTTCTTAGTTAATGATGTGTGTGATTTAATATTTTCTGAAAGATATATTATTAATGCTTTTATAGCTATCATGTATAATATAACTAATCTAGATAACTAGCATCATCCCTAGCAATGGCACCAATGATGAGTGGTGAGGTACCCCTACATCCAACCATAGGAATCATAAGTGTTCACATATGATCTAGTTGAATTCCATGGATGGGACTAGCTATGCATCTAAATCATTATGCTTTGATCATAGTTCATTGTCTTCCCACTTGGACTAGTGGTAGCTTTGTCACGTATGGTTTAGTCCAAAGTGAGGAATATGATTGATGTTGTCTTGTCCTATGATGCTCCTAATGATAACAAAGAGATAAATTGATTAAGCTAATTAATAGTGGAAAGTAAAATCTAAACTAGCCTAGATGCAATGAGTATCCATTCCTAATCATTTTCCCACACCTTGGACTTTGTGTAATTACCATTGGGATTACCAAGAGTATGTCACTAGGCTTACCAAATGATACATTGTTGGGTTACCAAGCAATTACACTTAAGTGCTCGCAATTAGTCATACTCATTCCACCTAATGACAAGAATTGCAAAGAGAAATAAATGGAAACATTAACTAAGGAAAACAAGAAATATTTAAGCAATTAAAAGCAATAATAAATCTAAGTGGATGTTGTAATGATGAAAGTAATCTTGATCTTTATTTCCAGTCATGTAATGCAACCAAGTATGTCACACTCAAATAAGAATGTCGTACAATCACTTAACATCACAATGCGAACATGCACTAGGAAACAACAAAACTGGGATTCAAAAATCTAGGAAAAAGCTATCTAAAATCTATCAACCAACTCTCCAAATTATGCACCCAAGTGTTGTATTTATAAGCTAGCATGGAAGAGATGATATTAGATATCCAACATTGCTTCTTGAGACCTTGATATTAGGTATCCGATATCGAAGTTGACAAAATCATGACTCATCAATAAGCCTATAAAAAATGTTGCTATGTCACTATTCTAGAAAATCTACCAAAAGGAAAATAAAAAAAGACATGGAAAAAAAATAATTGAAGATGATTTTAAGAAAATGAAAATAAAAAATTATCTATATCTTCATAGAGGTAAATGTCAAAAAAGAACTCATGTAACCAACTACGTAGTGTTGAAACAAGGCTAAGAAGATGATGAACTAGCCATTTTTATTATAGTAATCCTTTGAAATTTTTTTCTTCTTATCTCTTTCTTTTTTATACAACTAGTTATTTTTATATAGTTGCTATATATACATATATATATATATATTTTATTTTTCCCCCTACAACTAGCCATTTTTCCACTAAAACTAACTATTACATGCTACATCTCAACTAGTCATAACTAATGATGAATCTAATATGATTTGAAACATATTGCTAAGAGAAAATATGCAAGTTATGGATGATACAAAAGATATCCACTTTTACCAACATTGTTTGATAGTTTTTTTTGATAAACAAGAAGAGAAGAGGAAGGGTGTCAAATCCCAAAAAAATATTAATAATGAACTAGAAGTGTAGATTTAAAAGGTACATATAAATCATGCCATTAAAGTAGATTATTTATGGATAAAACTTTCAATATCTACAGATGACGTAGTACTAATTTCAAATTCAAAAACAAGGTTAAAAGTAATATTACATCAACTAGAAAAATTTGTGAAGGTACAAAAATTAAGGCAAATTTTGACAAAATAAATTACTAAATTGTGAAACTAATAAGAAAGATTATAGTTTCCAACTAAATAAAAAAAACTTGAGATTGCGGATACATATAGATATTTGGGAGTAGAATGCTTTTAAACTTATAAGTGAAAACATTGGATATCACAGTGAGTTGTAAACACTGGAAGTCTTTATATACAATGAAGAACAAATGTAGCAATCATAATATTTGAACTTGGATAATTTTAAAATATATTTTAAAAATAACTATAGAAACTATAGTGATTTATGGATGTATGATGTGGGGCCTAGCTCTTAATCAAGAATCATCAATGAAAATTAGAAAACTTTAAAAGCAATTTCTTTTGGATGAATTCAAAGTGAAAACTCAAGTTACATATGCAATACTTTTATTAGAAGTTGAATCATATATCAAAATTGAAAAATGTTTAAAGAAATTTTTATTGGATATATTCAAAGTGAAAACTTAAGTTTCATATGTAATACTTTTATTAGAAACTAATTTGTTGCAATTAGAAGCTGAAGCAATGTATTAGTTCTTAACAATATACTTGAATAATAAAAATTGTAACTAGATCTTAGTAGAGATCATTTGAAAATCTTAATAATGTTATGAAATATTGTGTAGGAAAAATTTAAGATCGAATAGTTGAACCATAGAGAAAAACACTAAGAACTTCATGAAACATTGAAGAAACAAAATTTAGGAAAAATCAAAGACATAGAGATTTTTCATAGTTCGACAAAGTGTCAATGTCCATGGTAATGAAGGATTGTCATTAGCAAAAGTAAGAAGGAATGATACAAAATATGTTACTCTACAATATCATAGTAGCACACCTATATACATGATCCATCTTTCAAAATCACAAATATTCATCTAAGGTTCATTGAGCTTGGTCATTACTTACAATGACTTGAGAACTTTTAAATAGATTTATAAAATCACTTCTCATAAGGATGTGAAACTTTTAGATTAGTAAAAATTATCTCATGCCAATTTCAACTCACACTATTACAAAAAATAGGGGTGAATTAATGAAGGATGATTGTGACTACAAAAATGGGATATTGATAATATTGATGTAATACTAAATTCATAGTAAGATTGAAAATTTATTACATAGAATGTTTTAGAGAAATGGAAAATGAGGCATAAATACAAAAGAAGCTTCAATTTTACTAGCAAAATATTAGAGGTTGTAGATATGATGAAATATAATATCTACATGCAACAATTCTAATATCCATAATAAAACTAATTAGCAAAGTAAGAATGGGATCTAATCATCTTCAAATTGAAACTGGAAGATGGAATAAAGAGCAATATGAAAAAAGAATATCTCAATTGTATTTACTACAAATAGTAGAAGATGAATAATATGTATTATTAGAACATTGTGAAGTAGATTTCTTTAGAAGAAAGTGACAAATCTATAGTGAGTCTTTGTATAAGTTATTCAAGCTACTAGTGTTAGTTCTAAAGAATTATATAGAAGACATATTCAAGTTACATGAATATTTGACACATCTGCTATACTTAGGATTTATTGTTATTATGGTATTTTGCATAGGTTCATTTGTATAGTAAATCCTTTGGGTTTACACATACATAATAAAATATCAATTTTAGAAACCTCTTACCTACAAATATTTTTGAGTTTATGATTTTTAAAAATATTTCATTGAAATTAGACCAAATAAATTATATATTAGCATAACTATTGAAATTAAATTTATGATCTATTGAATTAAATACAAATTACATTGCTTAACTAGTCAATTATACTTCACTAATGAAAAAAAAAAGTAAAGAATGAGCAAATAACCATATCTATTTTGGGATCTTAGTCTAGTTTTTGATTAAGAATATTCAAAGAAAATTGAAAAAGTTCAAAACAAATTATTGTATCAATTTTTTAAAAAATTCAAGTCTTATATAAAACATTTTTATTAAAAGTTAATATGTTTTAATCTGAACTTGAGACAATGTATCAACTTATAACATTCTATCTAAATAATACACATAGTAATAAGATCTTAGAAAAGATTATCTAAACAATTTAGCAACAAGGATGGTATCATTAAAAATGATGGCTATAAAATAAGGTATTAAAAATATAGATGCAATAAAAAATACAAAATAGGCTTATAAAATTACTAAAGAAAAGGTTTTGGAGTAATGAAAAAATAAAGCAAAAAGTTAAACAAAGTTTCAACTTTAATAAGAAAGCATTAAAGATGAAAAAATATAGCTATTTTTATATTCATGTGAATACTAATTAGTATAGTAAGAATGAGATGGCATCACATTTTAGTTGAAAGTAAAAGATAGAATAATGTTCAATATGAGAATAGAATTAGGCAATAGGAAGGAAGAGTGATGGGGATGGTTTATTGGAACCTAAAATAATTGAAACATAGGTCTATCCTAAGATATATAGTCTAATTAGAATCTTATAAGGGGATGTTGGAACCCCAAAATAATTATAATATAGGTACACCCTAAGATATATAGTCTAATAAGAACTCTATAACTTACCACTAAAATAAAATACATCAATTATGCTTATTACAAATGACCAATTTGAAGCCTTTCGCATTTCCATCTTTTGCAATGAGTATTTATCGTAATACCATCTGTTGCTTACGAAAGATTCCTTTATAACTATTTGGGATAATAATTAGCATTAGAATGACAACATCTATTCATGATATCAGATGTTATCCTACATTGACCAACAAGGTAACATATCATGATTGAATAAGGATTAATTACTTAAAAGAATATTTGGTTGGTTGTATATGTGGATGTTAAATTCATGTAAAAGTTGAGTTGATAGATTTATGACTTAGATAGATTAAATTCAAAAAAAAAATTAAATCTAGAAGAAATCGAGAAAACAATTGAAATAGGATGTATCTAGAAGATCCAAGAAGAATTTGAGGATTCATTAGATAAAACTACCAAAAACCAACTAATGTTTTAAACATAGAAGGTAGAATCTCCCAATGCAACATCAAGAGATGCACTCAATAAAACATCTTGTAAACCATGTGCACCAAGTAGCATGTATAATCATGAAAGAGTAGTATTCATTATAATATTGCAACAATCAATTCGATAGTGATATGATTCTAGATTTACTAGTTCCAGCTACTTATTAAAACAAACACACGATGCTCTCTAACCTAAATTGAAACCTAGAGTATAAGACATAGTCTTACTTTTATGAGGATAGTCAAGTCTATAGAAATGGTCAACGAAAACATTGGCTCTATGCTAATATCCACAATGTTGAAGATTTAATGATCCAAGCTAGTATGCATTATACAAAAAGAATATATAGGATAACAAATATTTCTTCTTTGAGTGTAAATTTATAATTCATGATGCTTTGAAAAATCAAAAGAGAAAAATTGCATAAATTTTGAGGAGTTTTGGAAAATTCTCTTAGTGATATGTCAATCTCAAGGATTTCTTGTGAAGTTATTGTGGTAGAAACTTTTTTTTTGCAAGGAATGATCTAAAGAGAGAAAATTCAAATGTCTCTTAGACTGTTTTATCTAATGATTTATATAAATCCCTATTTAAAGATATCACTCCATGATATATATTTTTGTAAATTATTGGATTTATTCACCTGAATAAGGGTTTTATGTTAGTAATTCAAGCTATCCTTGAATGTTATAGAATTAATATTTTGCATGCTCACTATTTTCCAAATCTTTCTTATCAAATTGGCCAATTATAAAATGGTTGGGAAATCATTGGATCTTAAATTTTGTATGGATCAGTAAAATAATTTTATTATTTAGGAATGAAAAATGGATTTTGATCCATATTCTTCTAATTACTCTAAAAATCCTTGCTAAATTGAATTGGGAAGTATTCCTCTTATTTTTTAAATTGTTGAAAGTATAATCATTGGTAGCATTAGCATAATCTTGAAGATGGAGTTAAAAAAATTACTAGATGGTGTGCAACACACATGTTATTTTGTAGAGATTGATTTACTATAGAGAAAGATAGAATTAAAACTCAAGGCTAGTAATTAGTGTTTTTTTAAGAAAATTACATACTATAATTTGTAAGGATTTTGTAGTTGTCATCATCATGAAGATCATATTATTGGTATCTATCTTATTCTCAGCAAAAAAGTTATTCGTGTGAAAAAAAATAATATTCAAAAAAGGAAAATAATGATAGTTTTTAGAAAGTGGATATGAAACCTTCTTTAACAAGTTCTCAACCTTTACTAATTCTTTTAATTCTAAAGATGCCATTAAACTGTTGATTCTCTTTAGAAAATAAATTTAGTAGGGATCAGTAATGGAAATACTTATACAAATAAATTTCAATTAGTGCAATACAAAAGAAGAGGTATGCAAATACTGATTTTAATTTAAAAATCCCAAAGTTATCTCCTACTCTCTCTACTTCTACTATTGTTTCAAGTGTTTATATCATATAATGCTTTTTCACTTATTAGTAATATAGATTATGAGGCAAATGTTGAACTTACAAAATCAAGGATGGGGCCTCCTTCCCCGCATCTTAATGTTAATTTTATCTTGGAATTTTTGAGGTTTTTCTAATAGATCTCAAGTAAAGATTACCAAGGGGTATATTTTAAACCAAAATTTATCTCATGATTTTCTTTTCTTGCAAGAAATTAAGATTTCAATGCATGATATTAGGGTTTATTTTTTATAAATGCAATTTAAAAAACTGCATTGTTTTTCTATTACTCATAAAGTTAATAAAGGAGGTGTTGCTCTTCTTATTAATAAAAATTATATTGTAAATATTTTAAACTCTAGTTTTGACAACCTTAGAAGAGTTATTTGGATTATGATGAATAGTTAAGAAGATAGGCTATGTCGACACATGCCTGTTAACATAGCCCCATCGATGCATGGTAGGATGCATTGACACAAATATGTTGATGTTGATGTAGTCACCACCTATATAAATGCATGCACTCACATTTATGACACCTTTTGGTCTTAATCTTAGCTGAAACCTCACAATTTTCTTCTTCTAGAGATAGAATATTTTTCCTCTGAGTACACATAGTGTGGATTTATAAGATTGTATATGCTTTATTCAAGTGCTTATGTACTTGAATGCATTGTCATGAATGATAATAAAATCAAGATTTATTACATCCATTTCAACACTTAGACTAGTTTACTATTTCTATTTAGCACTTTACTTTCCATGCACTTTCCATTTATGTTCTTAATTAGTTAATATAATTAATCATAAACATGTGAGTACGACTACTTTGAGCATAATGTAGTAACTCTTAGTAATCCTAGCAATGGGTATTTGGTAACCCCATTAATAGCCACTTAGTAACCTAGCAAAGTTAATACTAGTTCAAGATGTGTACAATAACTAGGAATGGATACTCTACATTAGGGTAGTTAGTTAATAAACTAGTTGATTAGTTAGATAATTAATCATTCAACCTTCACTCAATAATCTTGTCATTAGAATAAAAAATATATTAAAAATAATTATAAAAATATACATATTATGCCTTAACCATAGTTAATCATATGCACACATAACCAAAGTATGAATTGAGAAGACAATGACCTTGTAGCTACACGATTCACTAAGGAATATTGGCTACTTAGGTAACTAAGTATATATAATTTAACCTAATTTCTAGTGAACACTTTTGATTTGTATGGTTAGATTTAGGGGATACTTGCCACTCATCATTGGCACCATTACCGTGGACTTAGTTTAGCTAAGTACACTAAATATTATTAACTAGTGAATTCATATAGAAGCATTGTAGGAGGATATAACAAAATACATCTCATCCATTTTAATAATAATAACAACATTATGCCAAGGCACACTTAAGATACATTACTAAAATGGCTTCTTCTCATAGGAATAAGTCTCCACCACATGGGGACAAGTTCGATAGGTAACATGAAAGGTAATAGAAAATGACACAAAGTATTATTGATCAGAAGCCTTAACAGTTGAAAGTCATCTACACCCATCTGTATTCCTATCATCTGCACTTTAGTTTCATTCTTCACTAGGATGAGCGATTACACTAGAGAGATATGGATAGTAGCATTGTGTTACCTTCTAATCAAGTTGTTCCTGCCATGATCATGACCTAACTCATGCAATTGGATATTGAAACAACCAAGCCTTAGTATGAAAGCATAGAGCAAGTATTTAGGTACTACTAGCCTACAGAAGCACAACTTTGGAAAGATAAATTCATGGAGGCCTATTATAAATCCTCAAAGAGTAAAGAAATCCTAACATCATTATTCCTACAACCACATAAAGAGGATGAGGATTTCTCTTTTGGCCACTCTCAATATATAGATTCTTGTCTATTCTTTAAAGAGGATACCTTTCACCAATGGTTTTAGTCAACCTTGGAGAACCTTGGTAAAGGAAAGATAGGATCCAAAGGCCAAGGAACCTCAAAAGACAAGTATCCTAGTCATTCATCTAAGAACAATGAGAATGACAAGGAGAAGAAAAAAGATAATATGAAGGATTAGGAAAAGGACCAAAAGAGAAGAACTAGAAGGCATCTTTCTCTTAGTCTTTCATCTTCACCATCCTCCTCATGAAATTCTGATAGGAGGAGCTATGATAGAGATAGAGATAGGGGTGATCAAGATTGAGATGGAAATGATAGGAGGTCCCATCATAATAATAGGAACTAGGATGGAAGCCAACCAAGAGAAGACAAGAGCATCACTAAGAAAGAATTCATTGAAGAACTTACCATAGAGGACATGATCATAATAGGGGTTACCATGGACATGACAATGATGATGATGAACCATTGTTAGCCACTAGAAACATGTTGAATGTTTCAAAAGCAATCAAAGTTTTCACTAGGCATCAAAAGGATAGTAGGATTAAAGGGTTAGGTATGAATAATATCCCTAAGTTTGAAAGAGAATATAATGCAAATCCATACTATCATCTACAAGCTTTCCATGATGTTTGTGCCTTATTGATAAAGTCAAGTTTTCATATAAAATGACATCATAACAATGATGTTGTATCAATGTTGTCATTGTTATGATGTCACGACATATGATACATCATCATTGATACAATGTCTCAAGATGTGTGAAGCCCTATAAATACAACACTTGGGCGCATGATTTGATAACTTTTCATGAACATAGTAACCAAAATCTTGTAGTTTCATTTCTTGAATTTAGACTTAGCAATTAAAAGTATGAATGCCTACAGTGTGGTGTGTCATGGTGAATGGAATATTTGTTCAAGAAGTTTGTACTTGGGCACAACTTATAAACAAAAATAAAGATTGAAGCTATTTCACATCATTATAGCATTCTCCTAGTTTATTGTTTTCGCTTAGTATAATTCTTACTATTTTACTAGCATAACATTTATTTTTCCAAGCACTTAGTAAGCAAAATAGATATGAATAATTTTTAGTGTGAAGTATGATCATATGGTAATCCTAGTAGTATTATTGCTTTGTTTGCCCAGTAGCATGATACTTGGTAATCCCAATGGTGATTACATAAGCCCAAGATGTATCCAAAAAATCAAGAATGATTATCCCTCACAATAGGCTAGAATAGATTCATGCTTTCCTAGTTAACTACACTTAGATGTTTTTCATAATGTTTACACTTAGGAGCATAGCTAGCCCAAACAACATCATCTAATCATATGCCTCACTACAAGCTAAACCATACACTTAGACTTTAATATCTTAAGTGAGAAGACAATGATCGTGAGCTTGGCTCAATTACTAGCACACCAACACTATCTATCTATGGATTATGATTTGGTTGTGCATGAACACTCGTAACTTGTATGGTTGGGTGTTGGATTACTCCACCGCTCATCATTGGTACCATTTATAGGGATAGTCAATGTGTGTTGAGTAATTGATTTCACAAAGTTTTTTGTAGCAAGAACTGAAAGTTAATCTTCCTAATCTTTAATAATTCTAATAGAACACATACTTAACCAACCAAGCATCATAACAACCATGGCTTCACTTAAAGACAAATCATCATCTACCAAAGAACTCAAAAAGGAAAATGATAGAACCAATGATGAAGAAGACTTGGGTATGCCCATGAAAACAAGAATATCATATGCTCACAATGATCCTTACTATCCAAATTTTACTTTTATCTTTCACCAAAAGGGGCAAATGAGGTGGAGAGATATATAAGGCAACATAGTTCTACCTCTAGAGCATGCAATGCTTAGCATGCTTCAAACTACCTTACAGGGGATGAATCTAAATCATGTACAGGAAGGGTACCAAGTGACCAAGGACATGATAAAATCCTACCAACCCATAGAGGCACAAGTGAAGAGGGATACTGCTATGGAGATTAAACATGTATATAACAAAGGAAATTAGGTTGACTCTCTAGTTGTCCTAGATAAACTTGATGGTAATGCATTTATCACAGAAAAAGTCCACCAGAATCATGAGGACCATTCCCAATTGCCTATCATCTAACTTGAGAAACTTATCAAAGTTCAATTACATTCCACCCTAGTAGAGACACTCATAAGGGAAGTAACAAACTCAAAGTATAAGTAGGAATCTAAGCAAATAGTTTTTACTAGATTCCAAAAGGAAGAATACCAAAGTCATAGAGGGAGGATAAGTCAACATCATTCTCCTACTACTTCATCTTCATCCTCATGATTTTCGGTGGACTCTAATAGGATGAGATATAGGTATTAAGACCATGATAGGAAAGAGTGAAGGACTCATGATTGTTATGACCATCACTCAAGATACTTTGATGAGAAGATGAGGACCATGAACTAAGAAGGTATTGGGATATAAGAAAATATAGAGAAAGGTATAACCACCAAAGGGAACTCCACTACAATAGAACTCATGAACCCAATTACAATAAATAACCCCTATTGGCAACCCATAGTATGATCAATATCTGGGAAGTTGTTTATATATCAACCAAGCACATAAGGAATAGCTGCATTAGGTGACTAGACATGAATAACATGCCTAGATTTGAGGGTGGTTCCAATGCTAATCCTCAACACTACATTTAAGCATTCCATGATGCCTATGCCCTATAGAACATAGAAAGTGAATGGTAGAAACTAAAGTTATTCCCAAGGACACTTATGAAGAAAGCTAAAAGCTGGTACATATCAATTGAATTGGAATTAATTAGGAGATGGAGTACCATGATGGAACTCTTTAATGATAAATATTAAACTTATTCCTAGGTATCCAATCTTTAAAAATAGATCCAAGGATGAAAAGAAGGGACTCATGATCCCTTGATGTGGTAATGGGTTGATACTATTCATTTTTGCATAGATGCTTGACCCATGGATTTTCTCAATGAGAGCAACTGAGGCACATCATTCATGGACTTAAAAACAAGACCAGAGAAACCCTTGCATTTATGCCTAAGGTAGATTATCAGAAATGTTTGTCCATTGAATAAAAAGGTTAATCAATCAAGTGGCAAAGGAGGAAGGAAAATTAAAGAAAAGAGAGTCAATTGAAGAGTACAATAGAGATCCATCCATTTTCAAAATGGATGCATGAGTATGTGTCCCATAAGAAGAGGAGACCTTGGACAAGGCAATACAAAAGAAAACACTACTTATTCAAAAATATATGGGATTCAGTTGATGAAATGTTTACAATAATCTTATAGATTGTGGAGGAACAAACTGAGAAAGCCTTTAGTATAGGCAAAGATTGGAAGAAGAGAGAGAGACTTTGGATGAAAGGGAGAAGTGGCCTCAGTGGTTGAATGTTTAGAAACAAGCTCCGAAGATGAGGAAGGATGTGATATATGCTAATACGAACATCCCAAAGGATTTTATCACATAATGGCACACTTACAAGAAATAGGGGCATATGCACTTAATCCCAAATTTATCAAGAAATAGATGCCCAAATGATTACCTTACCTTCAAGGTAACTACAGGAAAGCCTTTCAACCCACATACTATCCTAGTGAAGCTTATTCATAGACATAGAAATAGTATCTCCAATAGTGGTAGCAACTCTAATCATGGGCCATGCCACCACCACGACAATACTACCCATATCAATAACTAGACCCATATGGATACTACATTCAACATCCAATCTTTCTAGGTAATGTAGCCATTCAAACTGAACAATACTATCCAGATAAATATCATAGACCAACATTGCCAAGGATAGGCTCAAATTCCTACATGCATAAGCAAGTAGCTAGTTCATTAAATCAACCTCTAAATCCTTTACCACCAGTACCACCTCCTGTAATGTAGGGGGAACTACCATCTAAACCATAATAGAAAAGTACAACCAGGGTAGTTAACATGCAAGAGAAAGTGATTACACATGAACCATAATCAAGGAAATAACCATTCTTCCTAACAAGCCCAAAAAATGTTTAAAGGATGGGGATTACATTTACTTCTACTTCATCTACATCCATTCTTCCTAGAAGTCACAAGCTTCCATCATCAGCTAATGTAAACATCACTACTATCATGTTGACACAAACCATTACTCATTGGATTAAGGTAGGAGCACTTCCATAGAAATGAATAGATCCAGAGAGTTCCTTGGTGTACCTTCAAGTAGCAGGGAAACAACCATGAAAGGTTCTACTAGATTCTAGGTTTGGGATGAACCTGATCTCTCAAAATATGTACCAAGCCTGGAATCTACCACCATTAAAGAAGAGTAACATATGACCAAATCTTGTAGACTAATTAATCATAGTTCCACTAGGACAAGTGGATGATATAATCACTACCATTAGTGGCTAGTTTTGTCCTATTGATTTTTTGGTTATCCACATAGGTAAAAATAAGGGAGAGTTCCCAATCATAACGAGAAGGGCTTAGCTTAGCATTATTGATGCTAATTTTGATATTTAATATTTGTCCTTGGAAATTTCCAAGAAAGATGAAGCCAACATCATTCAAAGAGATAGAGTTTCATGTATCACATACAATGATAATGGATGCAACTTCATGCAAAGGATATGGTCAGTTCAACAAAAATAATACTAAAGCATGCAAAAGATGTATAGAGGAAATGTGTGTGCAGAAATGTCTATATGTAGTAGCCACTCAATAGGAAGGCACCTAGTGGCTGGTTACAGATGCAAAAATAGAATCAAATAAATACATGGAACCAATATATAAAATCATAAGTGCCTATGTAGAAGAAATTGATATACTAGATTGCTTAAGGAAAAGGCACCCCTATTCACATGGGGGTCAAGAAGAAGAAACTAATTGGGGATAATTAGAGATCCCAAATACTATAGAGTTAGAACTGTTAGAACTAAAGACCCTACCTACAGCATTAGAATATGCTTTCTTAAACAACAAGTCAATGATAATAAACATCAACATAAATGAAGACCATAAAAGGAAGTTATTAGAAGTTATCAACAAGTGGCCAATAGACTTTGCATGGTCCTATGATGAGATCATAGGAATTCATCCAAGAATTTATCAGCACCAGATATATATCAATCTAAAAGAAGTAGTCAAGTAGAACTTGGGAGAAATTACTGAAGGTAGAATTCATCTATCCTATCACAAACAGTGAATGGGTTAGTCCTTTGGTGATAGTTCCAAAGAAAGAGGATAAGTGACAAGTGTGCAATGATTTCTAATTTTTGAACTCTACCATGATCAAGGATCATTTCTCTTTTTCATTTATTAACCAAGTCCTAGATATGATTGTTGGACATGAGTATTACAATTTTCTAGATGGGTACAACAAATACAACCAAATCCTCATTGTACTTGAGGACCAAGAAAAAAAACATTCACCAGTCCATGGGGAATTTTTACCTACAAACAAATGCCATTTTATCTTTGCAATGCACCCATCACCTTTTAAAGACTTATACTAAGCATCTTCCAAAAGCAAATAGGAAATGGTGTTGAAGTGTTCATGGATGATTTATCAATATATGGACTAGTTTTTAAGTAAGCACTAGATCAATTAGAGCAATTTTTGAAGTGATGTGTGGAGAAAAATCTCAAGCTCAATTAAGAGAAAAGCCATCTTATGGTCTAGGATGGGATTGTGTTATGAAACAAAATTTCTCAAAAAGGTATAGAAATGGACCTTGATAAGGTTTGAGTCATATAAAATATCACTCAGAGGCCTCAGACAGTTAAATATTTTTTATCATTCTTAGGCTACACATGATACTACAAAAGATTCATAGAGAATGTTTTAAACATTGCAAAACTACTAGTAGAAATCACTAAGAATGATGCACCCTTCGAATGGACAGAAACTAATCCTTCAAGCTTTGGATTGCTTCAATCCTTTTCAAATTATGACATATGCTTCCAACTATGCACTTGGTGTAGTATTGAGGTAGTTAGATGATCAGAAGAGACCATAATATATACATCGTACCAGTAGAAGCATCACTGGGACACAACTGAAGCACATCATAATAGAAAATAAGTTCATGAATGTCGTGTATGCACTTGAGAAGTTTCAACATTATGTGCCTAGGTACTAGATTATCAATCACAATGCAATTTGTTTTCTCATGAACAAGCCAATGGTTATTCCTAGAATGATTAGATGACTCATAATTTTGCAAGAATTTCACATAGCAATGATTGACAAGAAGGGCACAGAAAATGTTGTAGCTAATCACTTGTCAAGGCTAAGATGGAATTCCAAGGATCATGAAGAATAAGTATCTAATCCCTAATGAGAATTTGTTTGCTTTGATAGTGATTGTTGTATACTTAAGAGGAAAGCCATGGAAAAATGATTATATGACTTACTTGATAACAAAAGAGCTTTCTAGTAAGTGAAATAAGAAACAAGAAGAACAATTCCTTCATAAGGTAAAAATATACATGAAAATAAATGGAAGTATGTACAAGATTTATGCAGATGGACTAGTCAGATGGTGTGTGTTGGAATGCAATCAACAACGAGTTCTATAAGATGCCCATGAAGGCCCATGTGGTGGCCACTATGTAGGGCATAGAACGATACCAAAATTGATGATGGTAGGTTCCTTTTGACCTACCTTATTTAAATATGCCCACAACTTCACACAATCTTGTGAGAGATGCCAACGAGATGGAGGAATTACAGCTAGAACTGAAAGGCTACAATAATGGATACAACCATTAGAGCTATTTGATATATGGAGAATTGATTTTATGGGACCCATAATACCTATGTCAAATGGGAAAGCATATATAATTGTAATTGTGGATTACTATAGTAAATGGATAGAGGTAATAGTAGTTAAGGATTGCATAGCCAAGACAATTGCCAAGTTTTTTCAACATGTGGTAAATAGATTTGGAGTTTCCAAAATTCTTATATGCAATAATGAAACCCATTTTATTAGTGCTACCTTTAGAAAGCTCATGCAATAGCTAGGGGTAAACCATAAACTAACTACACCATATCACCCTTAAGCTAATGGTCAAAAAGATGTTACTAACTAAGAAATTACCATAATTTTAACTAGGATAGTTAGTAAGTTTTGAAAGGATTAGAGCACTAAGCTTAGCAATGCTTTATGGGCCTATAGGATGACATGGAAATTACCCATAGGATATTCACTGTACGAGCTAGTTTATGGAAAGTTACCAATGCTACTAATCCAAGTAGAGCTACGAACTCTAGCTACTACTAGTTAACTTGACCTAGATTGACCTTAGCCTAGAAAGAACGTCTAATGAATCTAAATCTCTTAGAAGATAATAGACTAGTATGAATTATGCACAATGAGGTCCATAAATACTACTCCAAACATAGGCATGACACACTAATAAGGAAAGTGTTAATACAATCAGAAGATAACATCCTCTATCACAATCCCAATCACATCCAACAAAAGAATAAATTTCAAGCACTTTGGGAGGGGCCTTATATTGTCCAAGTAACTTATACTTCAAGAGCCTTATACATTCATCACCCATCTTACCCACATATGCTCATCATTTTCAACATCCAGTAGGTCAAACTGTGTCACAATTATCCTAACTTTTTCAAGGATTCTATCCAATCTATCCAAATATCCTCAACTTGTTCTCTTTTTCGATTGATTAGTCCCAATAATAGTCATGGGTATTTCCATTTGGACACATTAGTACCTTACTAATTTTTCATTGTTTTTTTTTGTACTTTTTTTATTTTTACTTTTCTATTTTTCTTGATACATTTTTCCCATTCTTTTATACTTTTCAATTTCTTGATAATTTCTTAATTCTTTAAATTTTTCCAATTCTTTGATGATTTTTCATTCTTCCTATCTTTTACAATTTTTCATGCCTTGTCATCCATTCCAATAATAAAAGGTTCTTACCATGGCCATAATGATATTCTTTTCCTAATAAAAATAAGAATAAACTTGTGATCATTATGCATGGATAGAAAAGTGAAGAACCAAGTGGGAATGTCAAGGATGTGACATTAAAGGGATTTGTGGAATCTCTTGGATCACTACTATATGTTCTATCATGTTGCTAATGTTGAAATTATATTGTTTTAGATCTAACAAAAAATGGAAGTAAGAGTCCAATAAATGTTTCCTTACCATGTCACTGGAAAGACATGTTATCCATGCTTGAAGATAGTCCTCTAGTAAGGTCATCTATGCATAGAATAAATTTCTGGGGGTTCCACTAGAAAGACATGTTACCCATTCTTGAAGGTAGGAATATTCTTAGAAATTTTAAATAAAAAAAATATAATAATAAAGTTCAATAAATAAACTCCTTCCTTGGAAAACATGCCAAGTGATGATACTCCTTGCAATAGTAATAATCTTATGGTTGTGAATCTAAGAGGTGACATAATGCAATGTCACTGGACAATGGATTGAACTTGGTTTGGATCTTGGATATAAGGGCTAATGATTCCTTTAATCATTCATAACACTCAAGGATTCATTATGCCATGGTAAGGCACCTCCTGTCCCAATTTCAGCAATCCTTTCTATAATCCATCTCACCTCACTGTAGAATTGATCATAACTTGTGGTTTTGGTTAATATAGCATTATTTTTTCCAACTTGGTGATACTAACATGTGTGTTTTGCTAGATAGGTATGCTTAACATTCATCTCCTTGAGTGCCTAAGGACATTTTTAGGCATGCTTATATAAGGGCATTAATGGCTGAAGCCTGCTTTGGGGAGGATCCACTTATATAACTCTTATAGTTCATACTTGGCAAGAAATGCCACATTATCTTGTGCCTTTTAGAAATTTTTCAACATTAATAAATACTTCCCTTACCATTGAATAATCTGTCCATACAACATATATTCATTACCCATCTCTCATCCATCTTACATACACCTTATAACCTTTCGTAGCCTAGAATTCCTTCTTTATGAACCCTAGATGTCTAATTCCTAAACTCTGAGCATCATGGTTATTCTAAGACCCTCTAGGAATTCTTACTTTCTTCCTATCATTTAGTTTGACTCATTTTTTTGAGAACATACATTAGAAAATTGAAAATTTTTGCAGTGACATATTTGCTATGATGTATGAGCCCATCATACTTTATTGATTTAATGTTGTATCAACAATCTTGCACAAACAAAATTCTATATATAGCTGTAGAGAGTTAGAAAAAATCTTCATTCTTGTCATTTGTAACAAGAGGAGTTTTTTCTTTTCTTCTTTTGAGCTCTAACATCCTAGCTTCCACTAGCCATAACTTTGCCCCTATAGCTCTAATTTCCAAAATTCTTAAACCATATTGATCACAAAATGCTCAACTTAGTCATTGGGCGTGACATCAAAGAAAATCTAAGCCAAATTTTCAAAAATTTACCAAACTTTTTGGAAGATAGTTTAAGAGTAAGTAATATAGAGTATAAAGGATATTATCATGAAATAAATAAATACAAGCCAAATAATTCAATATATTCTCCTAATAAACTATTTCAATTAATCTTAAGATATTAAGAACCAAAAGGATAATAAGTGAGAGGTCATGAAATCTAAAGATATAACATCTGACATGTTTCATTTTTGGAAATATCTCTAACTCTATAATCAACACTTGATCTAACCACATGTATGAGTAAGGTAAATACTTATTCAAAAATGGTATAAACATTTTAATAATCTTAAATCTTTATTGAGTGTAAATGGCATTAAAAAGGATACCAAGAGGATACAAAGAGTCAAAAGATCAAGAGGCCAAGGTAGAGGCCACACTAGAGAACAAAATCCACCGACAAAACATGCAAAGCAGGAAGCACAGTCTTTTAGCATTCATCAACAAATGTGTGTTATCAAGAAATATTCTCAAGTAGAGGTTGAAGCACCATAGGATCTAGAATAAGGACAACACCCCATGCTATCACTTGAATTCCTCCAAGCTATTTAGGAGAAGTCCATCATGTCCACAATAATTGTGGAACTTAAATTTGATTCATTTATGGAGTTTTCCCTAGATGTTATTAAAACCCAACTTCAATCATCTCCCTTGTGGCCTATGATGACAACAATGGAGACTGGTACATAGGGGAAATCCTCTAATTTTATCAGAATAAATAAGCTAATGCTATAGTCAAGATAGAGGGAATTTTTGCATCATACTTAGTGGAGGCAATAGCTAAAGCCCTTAGTTTACCAAATGAAGGAGCTAATGTCACATAGACATCAAAAACATATGACAAAGATATGAAGAAATTGTGGTTATACAAAACCTATGGAAAGGAAGATAAGAAATATAGTGAGCTAATCGTAGAAGAGAAAATATATTTCAAGATTGGCACCTACCACCTATTTCCAACTAAGAGACTTAACTAAATATCTACTTATGTAGCCAAAGTGTCATTCTGATGGAAAAATTCAATGCAAACATTGTTCATTTGTACTTCCTTGAAATCCAAAGGTAGTTTGAAAAGAAGAAGGTGGGGAAGCCTACATTGCCATTCCCCTACCTAATCAAGAAGCTATGTAAGTAGGTAGGTATTTTGGGTTACATAAATGATGTTTTGAGAAAGGCTCAAAATGCATTATATGCTGAAATGTCAAAACCCATGTTGCTAAGAAAGATTAGTTGGAGAAATAGTTAGGCACTGGGGGAGCAACAAGCTCAACTCTTGTTGAAACTATCCAAACTACTATTCAATAGCAACAAGAAAGAGCCAATAGCTAGTAGCTAACTAATTAGTAGCAACAACAACAAGAAGTTTCACTACTACCGTCGTAAGATTATAAGCCTTCAGTGAATCATCTACAATAGATTGCAAAGACTATCAACTAGAAAACATGAGAGGGGACCAATCTATATAAGGCAATTGAAGATGTAGTTAGGTCCACCATATCAATACACCTTGCCACTGGTCAAATATCATTGTAGTAAAAAGGGGATGATTGGTCACAACAAATTTCTAAAAATGTTGCATCATTTCAAGTGATGCTAGAGACTTGAGAAGGAGCCACAGTAGTGATTATGCAGCATTAGGATGTAGAAAGAGATGCAAAAGTGCTTTCTAATCACATTAAGAAGTATTTTACTATATTTTTTGCATTTCCAACTGATGTTTCAAGAGCAAGAAACACTCAAATGCTTGCCAACTCATCAATGATTCCTACTGAACACGAAGATATACTTGATAGATTGCTATAGATAGGGCAAGTTATAAAGAATCTCTTTAGTATTCCTAATGATATCACTATAGCTTAATTTGATCTAATAGCCACTAAAGGAAAGTTGGTTATGGTATATACTATGGTAGAGCATGTTGAGAATGAATTTTTTAGATTACAAGAAGAGCTTACGACCCTAAGGGTAAAAAAGAGAGATCCAACATAATTCATTATGCCTAGTTAACTAGAGTAATTCTAGATAAACCACATTAATCACCTCATTGACCATAATCTACATATGAAACAAGATAAGAAGAAGGTGGTGTGAGATGCCTCAGTGGCTGAAGCACAAACATACACACATGACAAGGCACTCACCACCCTACAAGAACAAAATAAAAGTTAGTTGTAGATAATGCTTGGTTGACCAATGTGGAAAAACAAAAGAAAATCCTCAAAGAGGGCATCCAATAGCTTTGATAGCAACTAAGTTAGGTCAACCAAGATATGAGTTTCTTAGCTAGAGAAAATAGAACATTAATAATGGAAGAATTTAGCACTATTCATCAAAAGTCTACAATTCATATAAGCACATGGCAAAATGAAGCCACGAAGCATGAGATGCTCAAAGAGCATTTCCATGATTTGGTGGGCATGTATAAAAAGATTAATGAGAAAGAAATACAACTGGCTAAATCTAAGATCAACTCAATTTTAGCACAAAATCTAGACTGGAATCCAATCTTGGATAGCCTAGCCCATGTCCACCAAGCTGCGATCAAGAATGAAGACCTACAAATCAAGGACCTTATAGAATAAATGGGGTTACAAATATCTAATATGCTAACTTGGCCACATTGATAGTAGGTAGGCCAAGAAATGGATTAGAACAATAGGTAGCAATAGTCTATGCCTTATATGAAAAAGAATTTGTTGACAGGAAGGATGCTTTGCAGAAACTGCATGTGGAAAATTCTGAATTAGAATTTGTAAAGGCTAGCTACTAGGAATAGAAAGAAATTACAACTAACCTAGCAAAAAATGACATATTATTAGGAATTATGAAAAATAGCTAGAGCGTTTGAAGAAGAACAATGGTAGTTTACGACATGGTACATCAAAGCAAATCAAATGTTTCCACAGCTATCATGTCCATGGAATGTACCAACCCTATCACATGTTGCACAACAAGCATGGATGGTATATGATCCTAGAGTGGTGGAAGAAAAGGTACAAGTTCTACTCAACAAATATCAGTTCAAAAAGCTTGATGACAAAGGGAAGTAGCTGATGGAAGAGCCACCAATGGAATCCATTCATCGATGAAGTACGATGTTAGAACTATTTAATGACAAATAGCAAATGTACTTTTGAGTTTCCAACCTAAAGATGCAAGTTCAAGGATGGAAGCAAAAAAAGCATGAGTCCATGAACATAGCCCTAGATAGATACTACTCTCTATTGCACTAAATCCTAGGACATGGATTCTCTCAAATGGAGTAAATTCACCACATTATAGATGGGCTTTGGAACAAACCACCAGGGTCTATGCCTAAGGGAGACTTTCTAATATGAGAGCTCATCATATCCAAAGGCTAATAGAATAGGTCACAAAAGAAGAATAGGAATTGAAAAAATGAGAGAGTATAGAAGAATATAATAGAGACCTCTCCACTCACAAGAGGAAGGTGCATTTCTATGATCTAGAGAAGGAAGCACCACTAGATGATGTGGTGTAGAGAAAGACCATTTTAATGCAAAAAATTATCTCTGAGATATTAGCTAAGGTGAATAAAATGTAGGACTTCTTAGATGAGAAGTTCCAAACTACTTTGAAAATTGTAGAGGAGAAGACAAAGTAGGGGAGTAATGGTCAATAACATCGTAGATTCTAAAATATATCATTATGAATGTGATGTATACTAGTATGAACATCCCAAGGGATATTTTCCTATTTTGTCACATTTACAAGAATCTAGGGGTGTATGCCTTGAATTTAAATTTTGTAAAAAGACAACCACCTAGGAGATTGTCTTATTCACAAGGCAATCATAAGTAGTGGTTCCACCAAACATAGTACTATACAAGTGCAGTGTCACCTCAACCTTGGGAGCCATATTAGTAATAGCAAATCCATAATCATGAGGGATTCCACCACCATGTTAACTATACCCTTAACAATAGCTAAATCACTATGTATATTGTGTCTAGCAACGTGTATCTCCTCATGGCTTGATAAGCCATACTTCTTTCACTTATCACTACTACCTTTTAGAATATCATTGATCCCATACTCTGTGACCTAATTCTCTCTTTTCTTCTTCTCTTTCCTATTCATCAGATAACCTTGCACCATCTAACATCACTCTTTTGCCACTTGCTCTACCTATGAAAGGAGAAAGTTCCTCATAACCACAACAATGTAATGCCATGAGGGTAATTAATTTACAACCAAATAATCATCTAAGTGACTCTGAGTAGAAGAATTGTAAGAGATCTTTCTTCAAAACTAATATTTCATAGGAGTATTTGCATATACTTGTGGCTATTAACCCTAAATAAACTACTTCTGAAACTATCCTCAAGCCTCTTTCAAACCAAAAAGCCTTCAACATTCACACTGTTATGTTGACCAATGCAGGATTAAGGTTGGCCACATACCTAGGAAATGATCTCATCCTAGGAGTCCCCTTATCTATTTAGAAATCATAGGGAATCTTTTGTCCTCTACTACACTTAGGTTTTGAAGTAAATTTGATTTCTCAAGAAACGTATAAGACCTAGAACATGCCTTCACTAAAGAAATGTAACATCAGATTAGAGCTTATGGATCATTTCATCACTATCCCTTTCGCATTAGTGGAGGACATAGTGACCACTATCTATGGGTGGTCTTATCTAGCAAATTTCCTAGTAATCCAAGTGGATAATTGCAAAGCGGACTTTTCCAATATCATGGGAAGGGCTTCGCTAAGTATCATTGATGCCAAGATGGGGATTCAAGACCTTTCTTTAAAAATCTTCAAGGAAAATTAATATGAAAGAATAGAGAAGAAGCGAGTTCCATCTATTGCATATAGTGATACAAGGTGTCATTGTGTGTAAAAGATATGGGCAATATAAAGTACATCCATCACAACATATAATAAGTTTTCCAAGGCACCCAATATTCAAAAGTGTCTATATGCAATAGTCACAAAATAAGAAGATATCCAATGGTTAATAATAGATAGTGGGCCAAACTCAAAACTATGCTTGAAATAAACAGAAAGTCTCACAAATGCTTACATTAAGTACATAGATGAAATAGAAAAAATCCATAGCCAACTCTCTCATGCATAGACTAAGATGGATTAGGGAGAGTTGGAGATCCTGGATATATTCATGTAGGATCCTTTTGAGCTTAAAACTTTGTTGGCCAATCTAGAGTATGCTGTTCTTATAATAACAACCTAGTAATTATCAATATCAATCTTGCTAAATATAAAAGAAAAATTCCTGAAAGTGATGAACAAATGATCACCAACCTTTGCCTAGTCATATCATGAACTAACAGAGATAGATCCATGGATATGCTAGCATTAGATCTACATAGAATCCTCCATCAAATAAAAAAGGCAACCATAGAGGAGGTTGAATCCAAAGCTTAAGCAAGTTAAGAACAAAATTGAATAACTTCTTAAGAAATAATTTATTTATCCCATTGTAGACAATGAGTGAGTTAGCCCCCTCATCATTGTACCAAAGAAAGGTGGTAAATGGAGGTTCTACATAAAATATAGATTATTAAACATGATAACTTTTAAAGACCATTTTCATTATCATTTATGGACTAGGTGTTAGATACTAGTGCAAGGCATGGCTACTATAACTTTTTGGATAGTTATAATGGCTATAACCAAATCAAAATAGCCTCAAAACATTAGGCTAATACAACATTCCCAAGTTCCTAGAAGATTTTTGCACATGAAAAGATGCCCTTTGGCCATTACAATGCCCCTACTACTTTCCAATGCATGGTGCTTAGAATTTTCTATAATAAATTGGTAGCAAAATGGAGGTCTTCATGGATGACTTCTCCACCTATGGTACCAACTTTGAGTAAGCCTTAAACCATCTTGATCAAGTCTTGAAATGATGCATGGAGATCAACTTATGGTTCAACTGGAAAAAGAGCCATCTAATGGTCCAAGAAGGAATTATCTTAGGGCATTGAATTTCAAAAAAGAAATCGAGGTGGACTTGGAGAAAGTATGGATCATCCAAGGAATCACCAGAAAACCTAAAATAGTAAGATATCTAAGGTTATTCCTTAACCACATTGGTTACTATTAATGCTTCATTAAAAACTTCTCCAAAATCATCAAGCTGCTAATGAATTTAACTAAAAAGGATAAACCTTTTGACTAGACTAAGAAATGAAAGCATGCATTCTAATAATTAAAGCAAAAGCTTGTAGAAACTCTTATTTTACATGCTCCAAATTGAGTAAGACCCTTCCACATCATGATAGATGCATCCAATTATGCATTGGGAGGGGTGCTCACATAAGTAGATGATCAAAAATATCTATACTATATCCATTGTACAAGCAAAAGCATTGTTGGTTCACAACTAAATTATACCTCCACTAAGAAGGAGATCATGATAGTGGTGTAATCCTTGGAAACATTTAGGCACTATGTGCTTGGATACAAAATCTTTGTGTATAGGGATCATAGTGCTATCTACTTTCTAATGAATATGCCAATGGTAAATCCCCATGTCATATGGTTACTAGTAATTTTGCAAGAGTTTGACCTTACAATGGTGGATAGGAAGGGAATTGACAATGTGATTGCTGAATACTTATTTTGGTTATAATGGGATGGCAGAGAGGATGAGGAGCCTTTTATCTGATCAATTTCCACATGAACTCCTGTTTGCTAAATTTCTTAATTTTTAGACTTCCAAGAATATTAGCTGGTGCAATGATTTTCTCTCTTATCTTATCACTCAAGAGACTCCACAAGAATGGGATAGCAAGAAGAAACAATAGTCTCTTTATCAAGCTAAATACTACATAAAAATCCAAGGTAACCTTTACAAGATTTGTGTCGATGGCTTGGTGCAATGGTGTTTGCTTAACATTGATCACTTACAGATCCTCTAGGATGCTCATAAAGATCCTTATGGGGGCCATAAAGATTACAATGGTAAGATACTTCTAGCGAATGATTTTTTGGGATGTCCACCATTTTTCCCATTCATGTGAATACTACCAATAAGATGGAGGAATGATAGCCCAAATGAAAGGGTCTTAGTACTAGATCCAACCACTAGAATCCTTTGACCTTTGGGGCATTAACTTCATGGGACCCATCACTTCCATGTCCAATGAAAAGGCATACGTCATTGTTACTATTGGCTACTACACTAAGTGGACCAAAGCTATAGTCATCACTGACTATTTATCTTCCATTGTAGTATGAGTTGTTCAAAAAAATATGGTACATAGGTTTGGTATGCCGAGAGCACTTATTTTTTATAGAAAGACTCATTTTATAGGGACTACTTGATAGAAGTTGATATAATGCTTGAAAATGCAACATAAACTCACAACCCCCTATCACGCCCAAGCTAATGGTCAAGCCAAAGTTGCCAATAGGAAGATAACTTGCATACTAATATGAAAAATTAGAAAATATAGAAAGAACTAAAGCATGAAACTTAATAATTTTCTATGGGCTTATTGATTCATCTGGAAACTTCATTTGGGGTACTCTCCTTATGAGTTGGTGTATAGAAAATTACCTAAACTTTCAAGCCAAATGAAACTTCATACACTTACAATAGGTTGTGAACTTAACTTCAATCTAGATCTAGCACAACAAGAAGGACTAATGATACTAAATGTGCTAAATGAGAATTGACAAGTAGCCATAATAATGAATGAGGTGCATAAGGCACATTCCAAACAAAATCATAATGCTTGAATAACAAGAGTTAAATTTCAACCTAGTGATAAGGTTCTTTACTTGAATCCCATGCATGTGCCATAATGTACTAAGTTTCAAACACTATAAGAAGAATCTTATATTATTTATGTAACTTTTCCTTCTGGTTTCATAATCACCTACCATCCTTCACACCTAGAAAAATGACTATTGATCAATTTCCAACAAGTGAAGTAATTCCTAGAACCTAGAGTAACCAACAACACTAACACCTCTAAATAAGCATGCTCTATTTTTCATATCTCCTTCTCTCAACTCAATCATGGGGGAGCTACCCATCCACAATGACACCTTGTGAGGATTAACCCATTTAGACATCATTGTCCAATCAATCGCATCATCACACATTTAGACATCTATTTTTACTCTTTTTTAACATTTCCAGTTCATTCAAATCTATTCAAAGCCCTTCTCCTAAGTGAACATCATCCTCTTCCATGTTGTTTCCATCATTCTACATCTTTCTAGCTTCCTTTGGGCTCTTTGTTTGTACAAAACTCATCTAAAATTCCTTCATTTTTCCATGTAAAAATTTAGCTACGCATGACTATGTTGATGCATCCTCATTAACACAACATAGAAATAGTATAAAAATGCATAACACTTAGATCATTTTACATCATTTTCTAACTAAGTAAATTGAGTTTTTATAATTTTTTAGAGTACAAGAATCTTCCAAATGCTATAACTAAATCACTAATAAGATTTCATCCATTTTTTGATCCTTGTGATAACAGGGGTAAGCTCTACATCATGTGGGACACAAACATTTAATTTTTGATAGAAATCTTTTTTGAAAATTTTCTAACTCCCCATGGTCAACCAACTAAAATAATATTAAAAGCAACCATCATAAAGGGTTAAGACCACCATACAAACTTTGATAGTTAACAAATAAAATAATATTAAAATAATACAACTAGCCAAGATCATAAACAAACTAAACATAATCCGATCTAACCAGAAAGGTATCAAAATAATTAAAGGGTTATGAAGTAAACACTAATCATGGGTTACGATTATGATCATAGATGGCATTAAAATAAGGACCAAAGATGGGAGGGCCTTTACAACCCAAGGAGAAGTGACCTAGAGGAGGAAAGGATGAGTAGAAGTAATCACAATAATTTCCAAGAATAGGTACTTGAAGTGACTCATGTCACTGGATCCCTTCGGGAGGAGCCCAAAGTGGAAGCTATTTGTCAAATTTCCACTACTAAAACAAGCTAGTTCAGGTAGGACATGGTCCATGGACAAAGGCTTAGCTTAGAAGTAAATCTTGCAAAGGCCTACCTCAAGAAGATTAGGACCAATAAGCTCCAAAGTTCCATTCTTCAAGAGTTGAACTTTGTATTCTTCTTAGAGCTAGCACCAAAGGAGATTCGTATGCAACTATAGGGGTCTCCCATATGGCCCATTCTCTCTAATATCAGAGAATGATACATGAGGGAGGCTTACCTATTTTTAATAATCAACAAGGAGATACATTGGTAAAAATCAAATAAATCACCATCCCCTACTAGGTTGAGGCCATTACAAAGGCCCTTAGGTTACTAGACACTAGGACCAAATTGGTTGAAATTTTGACACAAGTGGACTTAGAGGCAAAGAAAGAATGGATGCAGTGATGCTATAGAGTAGATATCAAGGAGTACATTTCTCTCAACAAAGAAAAGAGAGCATACTTAAAAATTTTAGCTCATTACCTAAACTCAATGATCAGGCATAGCAAAGTCACTGCTTTCTCTACTCAAGAATGAATTGCTCTAACTGAAAAATTCACAATCAATCTTCCATTATTCATTTTCTTGGAGATAAAGAAATGTTTCAAGGAAAATGAGAAGGCAATGAAGACCCTCCCCTTTTCATGCCTCATCCACAAATTGTGAAAAAGTGAGGGAATAGTTCATTACTCAAATAATATGGTATTTCATGCTCCAATTGCATTGTGGCAAGAAATAATGAAGGATAAGATAGCAGCAAAGATGTAAGAAGAGGAGCAGCCACCACCACCACCACCCTTAGTCCTAGAGACTACACTAGAAATGCTTGCAGCTATAGAATGATTCAGAAAGCTTAGGGAGTAGTAGATATAGCAACTAAAAACTTCTAAAGGTGGTGCAGAACCATTTGTCTACTCTCTAGCCATGAGCCACTTAAACAAGTTTGCAAGGACCATTAGCTAGTTGGATAATTAGAATATCCTACTATTATTAGCTTAAAGAAGATAGGCTCCCACAAGGCCCAGTCCAAGTGCTCTAGAGATCATAGTGTCCCTTCCTAGATAAAACATTTTCTAAAATTTTAGAAAATGTCACAACCTTCTCTATCATGTTGGAGGAAGATGAGGGGGTGATGATCTTGTTCATGCAGCATAAAGGCTAGGAGACAATGGTAGAGGTAGTGGCTAATAGGGTTGTTGAACTCTTAAATGCTCCTATGACATTAGTACCTAATATTGATGTAATGGTAGATATTTGTGCATTTACAAAAGTACAGAGTAGTTAGATAAGAATTTTTCAACATGAGGAAGCATTGGAAAGAATTTTTGGAGTTGTGCAACCACTTCTAAAGATCTTCGATATTCTAAATGATATTACAGAAAACTAGTCATAGTTGTTTGAGATAAGGGACAAACTACTAATCACCAATGCATAACGTAAGAAGACCACCAAAGCTATTCAGCAATTGGCCATCAAAGTTGCTAAGTTACAAGCCCACCTCTCTGATCCTATGATTCTTAGTCCTAAGCTTACTAGGGATGAAGCTTTCCAACAACTTTAATAAAGGCTTCAAGAGGCTAAGAGTGCAAAAGGAGGCCATGATATTTGACACATCCTTGTCAGAAGTTATGACTTTCAACACTAAGAAAAACTTGTTATAGGTTCAAAAGGAAAACTTGATCCTCACAAAGGACAATCATCACCTACACAATGCTAAGTAACAAAAGGACTAGGTGGTCAAATTAATATGCTAGTAGCAAGAGCAACTCACCAACGTGAACCTACATCTAAGAAGATTTGTAGCTAAAAACCATTATCTCTTAATCAAGGAAGTTTATACTCTTATCTAGAAGACCATAATTGAGATAGCCACCTAGAAGAACAATGCCCTAAAGTTAGAATGTGTAAAGAATCATTATAGGACTAGGTTGGGCTCCTCAAGGATGTTAACAAAAAAAGATTTAGTTAGCAAAGGCAAAGATGAATGAGGCCCTCCAGCAAATCTAGTAAAGACATGACATATGGTAGCCCATATTTGATGGATTAAATTTTTAAAAAATAAAAATTCATCTAAAGAAGTTGCAAATTGAAGAGATGATAGAGTACATGGAGCTCTCTAATCCTCATTATGTAAACTTGGTGATGTTGATGGCAAAGAGGCCAAGAAGAAAATTGAATAAGCAAATTAATAGTTCATATCTCCTCTATGAGGTTGAATTCAAGCTCTACAAGAAAACAAAATAGGAGTTGAACACAACCAATGTGAAACTTGAAGCTCTTAGGAGAAGATTAACGAATCAAAAATTTATTGCTAAGAACCTAGCCAAATAGCTGAACAATTACCAAGAACTGGAGAACCTTGTAAGGATGTTCAACATAAAACATAAAACCTTTGTAGCCTAGTTTGTTAATATGAATGAATTATTTCCTTTAACACCATGCCCATGAGATATTCCTACACTGGCTCACATCGACAAAGCTACTTGGACTATTTGTGATCGACAAAGCAAAGAAGAAAAAATGAAAGACATCCTCAATGCTTTTAAGCTTCTAGTAGAAGCAGCAGTAGTAGTAGGCCAACCTTAGCCTCTAACAGTACCAAGATGGGACAAGAAATTATTAAATCCATAGGAGCCTCCACCTCTAGGTACTATTTGAGATTTCATCATGTCTTCGATAATTCGAAAGGCACTTATTAAAAATTTTGTAAAGTGTCTCATTTTATTATAATGAACACTTATTTTTTGTAATAATATACAATCTAGCACTCAGAGTTAGTTAGAAGTTAGTTAGTTAATATTTTTGTTAATAAATATCATACCTTCCAATTTTATAAGAAACTTGATTCCACTTTTATTGACTCAAGGATAAGTTTTCAGTCAATCATGGGGGTATGATGAATAGTTAATAAGATAAGCTATGTTGGTGCATGCCTATCAACATAGTCCCATTGATGTATCTACATCGATGCATGGTAGGATGCATTGATGTAGCTATGTCGACAATAACACAATCATGAACTATATAAATACATGCACTCCTCACACTTATGACACCTTTAAGTCTTAGTCTTAGCTAATTTCTTACAATTTTCTTCTTCTAGAGATAAAATTGATCATATTATTTCTTTGGTCTACAAAGTAACATAGAAAAGGTTTTTCTAGAGTTGCTTTTGATATTTGCAATAGTAACAAGAAAGCTGGAGGACTTTGCCTCATTAATTATTATAACTAGGGTATTCTCTTACTACAAAACATATTATAAAGTGCATTAATGGAGATGATGTTTAGATGTTCATTTTAATAAATAAACTTCTGTACGGAAAACTTAAGAATGAGAATACATGGTCTTCTATTAACTTTCTTTGCTATCTTATTTTTCCTCAAGCCATTTTCATTTTTGGTTCTCTAATTATTAAAAAAACTTTAGAATACATGGTGCAAGCCTAGTAAATATTGGAATTATAATCATATTATAGTTTCAAAAGATCTGCTTAAGTAAATTAGCACATGGTTACTTCCTTTTAATGAAGGAGCATGGGCTACCAAAGCTTTTTTGAAAGGAAGATAGATTTGTTTTTACTTTTAATTTGAAAGTTGCTTATGATATTATTAGAAAGAATAATTTTAGTCATAACAAATTCAATAAGGCTTTGAAAATGTAATTATCATTGCACTTTTGGATAAGAAAAATGAAAGATATTCAAAGAGCTCTTACATTTTTTAAAATTCATATTTTTTTATGGTGTCTTATTCATCAAGATCCTTCTATCAACACTCATATTAAATATATGAAACATATTTTTCCCTAATGTCCTCTTTGTAGAAGTGAAGACTCATTTTCTCATGTTTTTTCTTTAAGTTTCTTATTACTCAAAATTCTTAGAAATGGACATCCATAATTTGTAACAACTTTCAACCAATCATTAATGAAGTCATTCTTAGTAATTAACCTACTTTGTCTACTTTCTTTCTTTACATTTGTAATTGTATTTAACCACTTATTCTCTATTCTATTTGGAAGCTTCGATGTGTAGTTATTTTCCAGTAGCAAGACTATAATTATGACCTTTCTTTAGGAGTCAAACACTAGATTCTAAAATATGTCACTTTTTAGTTACAACTTCAAGTAAAAAAGCTTCTAGTGAAAGCTAAAAAAATTAATTTGTTTTCTACAGTATTAATTTCTTATTGTTTTGGAGGCTCAAGGATGGGAAGCTTTCAACTTTTGTTGCTATTTGTTCTTTATTTCTAATTGATATATTATTTTATCTTTAGAGAGAGTTTTATCTTTCTCTTTACAAGATACCCTTTAGTAAGAAGTGAAAACCCATGAGGATGCTTCTAAATAAAGGTAGACTTCATCTTTTTCCTACCCCAGTGAGAAGGTTTTTTAGGATTAGTTGTAAAGATGAAAAACTAAAAAGGCATCCCCAAAGCTATTGGCTTTTTCTTTAGACTTTCTCTTTGATGATCTAATGTACTCTCTAAGTGTTTTTAATAATATTATTTATTTATTAGAGTTCAACATCACAAACCCTCTCCCACCATGCCTTGCCCCATTCCTCCACCCCTACCACCCCCCCCCGAACAACTTCCTCCACCTCCAAATTTATCATTCAAGTATAATCACTTATTCATAGTTAGGTTGGGGAACATTTGGTCATAAATAGCTTACTAATTAATGATTCTTGTGCAAGTAAAAGATACACATTAAAATCCTTAAAATGAACTTATATCTAGGAATGCTATGATTACAAAGTTATACTTTAAATTTTGATAAATAGAATGTACAACTTATAAGTTTTTTATGGATTATCATGATGTTCTTACAAAGAAATTGTAATAAATGAGGTGATAAAACTAGGAAAATTTCATAAGGAGTTGGCCTTAAACCTTTGGCTCTTGGCCTATTCCTTGTCAAATTTAGATAAATTAAGCACACCTCATTTAAAAAATATACATGGTTAATAGAATATAATAAAGTTTTTTGAAATATGTATAACTTTATAGATACACAAATTAAAGAAGCTTTTATTAAAATTTATTCTAATAATATGAATACTAGTTAATAAGATAATTACAAGCACATAGTTTAGTAATTGAATTTAACAAAAATTACGTCATTCATAAACTTCTTTAAAACCTTGTTAAATTAATTAAACCTTAAGTAAATTCATTAATTATGTTTCATCTTACTTAATGTAGATATTTTATTTTTTAAACATTCTTGAGTCCTACATACTTTTAATTTTAATTCTTAACTCTACCTTTTTTATACATATAATTCTTCCCTATTTTTAATATTAAGATAATTATTTTGCTATAGATAAGCCTTTGGGTAATAACTCTTTTTTTTAATTGGTTTTTTTGGAAAGTAATATACATACACCCCAAGATATATAGTCCAATTATAACTTTATAACTTAGCATTACCTAATAGAATCAAATCCATGACTTGGAGCTTTAAACTCAAAAGTTTTACCACTAGGCTAATAACCCATTATTAAAACTAAAGTGTTTAACTATATGTATTATAAGACATAAATCCAATATCATACTTAAGTAGAACTTAATCATGACATACATAATGGTGTCTAACTAGCATACCTCTTAGAATCAAGTCTATAATTTACAAACCACAAGTTAAAGATCTAACCAAGTAACCATACCCCTTAGATATTCTTATTAGACAAAAGGTTGCCACCTCTAGTTCCACTTGAGGCATCCTTATACTTCTTTATAATTCTTTTAATGTATCCTATTGATTTATGTTAACATTTTCTACACCATGGCTTATCTCTTTTGATTATCATCAATGCTACCTAAAGATGTTTCTTGAATCACTACTATCCATCTACCAGTAGCACTAATGAATTAAAAACACAACCAATAAATAGAACTGTATATGACTATATTAACCAAAATTTCACTCAAAATGTATTAGCTTATTGGTAAAATATCTCTATAGTACTAAAATATATAAGGTTCAATTCTAACCTTTTAGCATTCTTCATTATTCTTTGACAAATAAATTTCAGAGGTTTTAGAATCCTCCATTTCCTTTTAGCAATTACTCCTCCATGTTTCTTTTTCTACCAATAAATTTCAAAGGTTTTCTCTTCCACCATGTCTTCCATTTGTCTTTTGTAAACAAATTTTGGAGGCTTTTCATTCCACCCTAACATATATTTTCAAAAATATTCTTCAATTTTATTTGAAGGCTTTTTCTTGCACTATAATATACATTTTTACAACAAATCTCTTGGTCAAAAATTTTTGGAGATTTTTCTTCTACCATAACGTTCTTAGCACATTTAACATCTTTTAAGCATCTCATCTATTGAGAGACTTTTATGATCATCTTCCTTGATAAGTTCAATGAAAATGATTCTTAAATGGAAAAGGTTTTCAAATAAAATGAATTGTATTTTATTTTTAGAATAACTTAAATAGTGTTTTGTTAAAAAAAATTAATGTAGTAATTGTGATCATGTAATGCAATATAAACACTTGCACATGCTTTTACATTACATTCTTTCTTTGCAATAATGGATTTTAAATAATCAAAAGTAAATTTTTTGAATAAGAAGCTAACTATCAACTCTATTCAAGAGAGCCCTCTTTGGTCATAGCAAAATAATTGAATAACTTTATCATCGTAATAGTGAGGGCCAACCAATTGGACTTTGTCAATGTAAATGAATAGTTATTGATATGATGCTCAACTAAGAGATAACTTTTTTATTGAATTATTATTTTGGTTAAGATAATGTACATTGGTTTTTATATTTTTTTCAATGTGAAAATTAATACTTAGTGAAGTAATTTGAGATTTTATTAATTTGAAAACTATAAAATATTATCAAGGACAAATAATAGATATATATCATAAATATATAGCTAAGCTAGTTTATAAACAATCATGTGGTTTCAGCCAAATGTCATGGTAGTTTGAACAACATACTTTATACCAACATTAGAATGAAACTTTGAAGAGATAAACTTCAATATAGATAGGCTTGCTATATGTATTTTGATGTACCTATACTCTAATTATTTTGTTTTGATAGACCATTCCCCCTCTAATTTAGTAAAGAAAATTCTTTCCTTTTACAAGAAAAATAGCTATGCTAGTGATAAGATTATTTATACGAAAACCCTAGTTTTTTGGGTACATTCTAGTGGCAAATGCTATATTATCAACAAATTCCATGAAAAGAATTTTTAAATTAGTTTCTAGTAATATATGAGAGAAAAATGATGTTCCTAGTTTCAATATGGTTGATGGATAATGAGAGCAACTTTATGAAAGATAATGTGTGTATGAAAATAGGAAATATTTTAGATACTAAAGAATATAATTTTAAAGAGATAGAAATATAAAATAGTCTCTTAATTTATGAGTTACATACATATTGATGATATTTCAAGTTATTCAATTGATGATCAGGTTAACCATTTTATTTGGTGTTAAGGTATATGACTTATTAGTTAAAGAGTATCGTTTGCATTTTATAAGTCATAGGTTTGATCCCTATAAGCTATCATTGAGATATGCAAGCATTATATAAAATATTATTAAAGCTAAAGTGGTATAATAAATCCATAGGGTTTATTTTATAATATTGAAGGAGCTTACTAATTATATGCATAATTAGAAATTAAACTCATAACCTTATACAAGAGATACTTTAACAAGCTCAAAACTAACTCAATCATACTCATGATTGAAGCCCTCAGACATAATTAAAGATAAAGAAATGCTTTAGATTCAAATACCTACCATAACTAAAATAAAATAAATTTTTTAAAGGGAAATTCTGGTCATTTATATAGCAAGAGGGATGAACCCCAACCTACCAATTACAATAGTAGTATCCTCATAGAGAGAACAAGATCCTCCAATAAAATAGATGAACACCAAGAACATGAAGTCAACTAGGAACCAAACTATTAGAAGGATCATATATCAGTTGCAAAGGGAGAGAATACCAACCTTAATTCCAACCAACCAAAAAGTCCTAGATATTTTTATAGGGCACCAAAACAAAAATTCAAAAAATAATCATGCACAAAAACATAAAGATCATTTAAAATAGAGGATATGCATATCCAGAAAAGCAAAAGAACATGCAATTTATGTGTCACACTGACTCATCTTGCAAGGAGTCACAACTATTGAATGTTGTCATCGTACACTCAATGAATATTTTTCCATAATTGAAAGTTGTAAAATGCTTTCAAAATGAATTTATAGGAAGAATTTGGGCACTTTGCATAAAAAGTGTAAAGATTCCTCTTTATCCAAATATTCCTTGCAACCTTCATGCATAATGAAATCTCATGCAGGTATCTATGAATGATGAGTCCTTTTGCAATCATTTTCCAATACAAGTCTCATAGGATCATAGTTCACATGTGCATGAATCAACTTATAGACTTTGTAAACAAACATTCTTTGAAAAGATGTATCATAGTTTTAATCTTCTTATAGCAAAGGATACATTAGAAGGCCATGGTGAAATCCCATCACTAGAGTTTTTCCTGAGTAAGTGCTACATGATGAACCAATAACTAAGCAAAACATCATACCTTTGATTGACAATGAAACCTCCAAATAAGATCCCATCCCCTCACTTTAGTAAAGGATTACCTATAAATATATGGCATCCACTATTTGTGGTTTGTCAAAGTAAAATGCAAGGTATCTTCATTAGCAGAATTAAAGGGGTAGGGAAGGGAGGGGGAGGGATGGTGGAGGGAAGTGATGGAGAGGATGGGAAGGCTATGTTCTTTAATAATGTTAAGAATTCTAGCAAATTGGCCATGTCTATTATCATCATGAAAGACTAAGGGGATTCTCCATTGCCCCCTACTAAACAAATCCTTTACATGTGCTTCTAGACCTCAATACAACATGGCAACTACTTTATAAAAAAAATTTCCCAATCATTTTTTTGAGCTTGTCCTTTTGGAATATCTTCCACTAGAATATCTACTTCCCTAGATTACCAACACCCAAGAAATTGAAGGAAATTTTTCCCTTTCCTAATGGTTTTTTAGATCTCTAAGGCTCTTGGTAAGTAAGTCCATAGATTAGGATAACACATTGAAGGATAATTAACCCAAGGCTTATCCACCTAGGACCAAACCTCGCAAGCTAGCTTAGCAATTAGAATGCAAGCCTACCTTCCAAAGCCCATAACCATCTACATGAACCAAGATAACTACCTTATTCTAAGTAATCAAATGAAATAAGTGATACTTCTTCCCACTAGATTAAAGGAAATTTCTCACAATTTGATTAACATGCAATAAAAACTGGACTAGGGGATTAAACACTATAAATGAGAATGCTTGAGATAAAAAATTTAGCCAAAGTCATATTACTTGTAGAAGATAGAAACATACGTCTTTATGAGGCTAACTTCTTCTACATCATTCCCAATAATTCTTTCCAACTATTAGCTTATTTTAATTTGTATAACAAACATTGTCCTTAATAGGTAGCTAGAAGCAAGCCAACAACACACTCAAATATACATCTAATATGCTCAAACCTTTTTTTTGGATACCCCACATGAAAATGATTTTTCTTATTCCAATTAACTTCAAGCCTTATTTGTTAATAAAATCTATCTAATACTTGCATCACATTTTTAGCCTCAAGGATAGATGTCAAGAAAAAAATCATTGTGTCATCCACATAACAAAAAGTGAGAAGGTTTCAAGGAAATGATGACATGAGATTAAAATTTTTGATCCATCTACAAAGGTTATCAACAATAATAGCATAGAAATATAGCAATAAGAGGTCACCTTACTAGAGGCCCTGTCCTATTCAAAATTGTTGTGATATCTACCCATTCAAGAAAACTTGAAATCTAATGATAGAAAGCATGAACTTGATAAAAAATTAATTTTAGAGCAAAATTTCTAACCTCTATTTTCATAACCCACTTGGTTATGCTTGTTAATTATTATGGATAGATTCTCTATACAAATATAAAAACTAATCCTTACCTGTTAAAAGTATTGGATCCTAAGGGATTAGGGAGGATGTTGAAACCCAAAATAATTGAAACATAGGTATACCCCAAGATTTATAGAAGTTTATAACTCAGTGCTACCTAGTAGAATTGAACCTATGACATAGGGTTACTAGGCCAAGACCTGTACCACTAGGCTAACCTTGTTAATGGATCAAAGGCTATTTTCCTTAGGAACAGTGGCCAAAGGAGTGTGGAGATTATTTGGGTTTCATGCTATTTTAACATTCATATAGAACTATATGGGCTTTTATTCCTAGTGAATCTTGTTACCAAGTTGTGTAGGCTTGCAGAGAAGCTTTGGATTTGATGCTTAAGTCACCATGCTCTCTTCACACTTAGGCTTAGGACTAGATACATTAGTATATGAACGTATTGTAGTCCTTCTAGAGGTATGAATATGTTGTGTGCTTTTTGTGTACATGTGTGTATGTTTGGATGGTTGAGTTTCATAAATAATGCTTATGAAAATACTAACATGTCTAATCATTAGCTAATGGATTGTGTGTTATGCTGTGATATAGGATGCTAAGCATTAAGGCATAGTTCACCTTGAGTCCACCCTCTCTCTCATTATTATTATCATCAGGACTCTTAGGTGATGTTAAATGGTGTTTTCCAAGGATATCACCATTACACTTGGTATCAAAGCTAAAATATATGTGTTACAAGTTTAATGGTGGTTTGTGGTTAGTTGCTAGTGAGCCATGGTACAAAAGAAAAAGAGAAAGGGGAGCCACATCTCTGGTGAGACTCTTCTGGGATTTAAACCTCATGAAAACAAGGAGGAGCATGTGCATGAAGAGGCACATGATGTGACTCCTAAACCAAAGAATGTAAGCAACATGACAAAGTACCTATCAAGGACCCTAACTTCCTTTACAAGGTACAATAGCTATGGGGATAGCTTCTTGAAGTTGACATCTTGTACATTTAGAAACTAAATTCTAGTTTTAAGCACAAGCTCTTTATAGTCAAAAGCTTTATGATTCAGAATCATGTTTAATGGATGAGTGACATCATTGATGTCCAAGTCTCAATGAGTGACCTCCTATAGCAAGTATCACTTCAAGAGACTCATGTGAAAAGAATCAAGTGAGGAACAAGAAATTGGAAGACTAGGTGGCTAGTCAAGAAAAGGTAGTGGTATATGGTTTGGGGTGGTAGACAAAAAATATCCAAGCTAAAGAACCTAAAATATATAAACATAATCATGATGAAAAACTTTTAGATAAATTCATCTTTGAGATGGAGCACTTCCTTGAAATGAATAACTATCCATAGGAAATAAAAATTAACTTCACCTCTTAATTTCTAGGTGGTGTTGCATAGACATGGTGGCTGGGCATTGTCCATGAGATGAAGTTAGGGATGGCCAAGAATTCAATTAAGAAGTTATGAAATGATCTCAAAATAGCTCTTTTGAAAACTTTCATCTACTACTTTCATTGATAAAGCTTGGGTGAAGTTAAGAAAACTTCAATAGATAGGAAATTGGGAAGATTATCTCCATGAATACTAAGAAGTGATCTTGTAAATTCTTGTGATGGGTGACAAGATGAATTTTTTCCTCTTCCTCGATGGACTAAAATCCTAAGTCTAGTAGGAGATCAAGACTCATAAGATCTCTAACTATAGAGAGGAACTCAAGTTGGCATAAGAAGTCCCAAAAGCTAAAATGTGAAGTTGATGCATCTCAATATGGAAAGAGATATAGTGGCAAATCTAGTAGCTTAGCTAGAAATTTTGAAGGTAGATTTTGGGAAACATGCCCTACCATTACCCCTGATTCCTAAGCATCTTACCAAGGTAATGAGAAGTATCAAGATCCCAAAAGTTATGATTAGTCTGGTGATAAGCATCCATGTTCTGGAAGACCTCCCAATAATCCTCCTTCGCATCCTAATGAGCAATGTTTCATCTTCTCTAGAGGCCACATTTCTTGAGACTTTCCTCAAAATCCCAACTAATTGCTAGCTAGAAAGGGGTAAAATCATGAGTAATTGTTGAACGCTCTCAACTATTAGCTACAAGCCTAATTACGAGTGACTAAAATCCATGATAATGGCCAAGAGATGAAGTCTTTAGGGGTAATTAAACAAATCTTCTAGAGTTTATTAACCATCTAGAAAAATCTTCAAGGAGAGTAGCTAAGGCAAGATCCTAACTTACATTTATTCCAAATGGTTTCTGTTCAATTTTTGACAAATATAGTGGATACATTAGTTGACATAAATGTTAGTTGCAACTTTCTCTCACATGGAATGGCTCATGGTCTAAACCTAAAAGTACACTTGGCTTTAGCATCCTGCAAGTTATCCAAGTTCCACCAAATCATATGCACCAAGATGGTGAAAGAACTAACTATAAAAGTTGATCAATGGATTAGAAAATTATACTTCTATGTCCTAAAGATTGATTCTTTCCAAGTTATTCTTGGATAAGAATTCTTCAAGAAGGAAAATGTGGTGGCTTTTTTCATATCTTAATGCTCTCTACATTACACATGAACATTTCCCTTTCCTAGTGAAAACGTCTATTCTAAGAGCAACTATCACTAATCGGGAAGCTCATATTGTCTCACCTATGATGATGAAGTAGGTTGTTAGGGATCTAACCTAGTATATCTTTCTTGTCATGATTAGGAAGGTAGGAAATAGAATTTTTGTGGAGGTGGACATGTGAGTGAAGAAGGTGTTGGGAGGTATAAGGATTTGATGCTAGTGGAGCTACTGGGAGAGTTATTGGAACGATGGCTAGTTGATCATAAAATTAAACTGTTTCTAGGAATAGCTCCTCCTAGGTAGTGGCCTTATAGAATGACTACTCTTGAATTGGCTAAGTTAAGAAAGTAATTAGAGAGTTTGGTGGTAAAGGATTACATCCAATCCTCAAAATCTTCACATGATGTTCCTATGCTATTTTCCAAGAAGGATGAAGGATGGTTAGGATTATGTTGTGACTACAACTTACTTAATAAATACACCATCAAGAATAGATATCTGATACCATTGGTTTCAAACCTATTCAAACAACTAGTGGGGGCTCAAGTTTTCTCTTGACTTGACATCTACCAAAGCTATTATCAAGGATGGATCATAGAAGGGGATTAAGAGAAAAAAATGTATCACTAGTTATGGTTCATATGAGTGGATGGTCATGTCCTTTGGGTTGTACAATGCTCCTACCAAATTTTGCACTATCATGAACAAAGTTTTTCATCCATTCTTAGATAAATTTATGGTGTTGTATCTTGATGATGTCTTGGTATACTCTCATTCAATAAATGAATATCTTCAACATCTAAACTTGGTGTTCTTAAATTTTTGAGAGAAGAAGCTATATGTCAAGTAGGGAAAATGTGAGTTTGCTAAACTAGAATTGAAGTTTCTTGGTCACATCATTGCTGGAGGCAAGGTAAAACTAGATCCAAACAAATTGAAGGTCATTTTCACTTGTCTTATTCCAAAAGACATGTGTTTTATAGTTGTGAAAGTCATATATTTAATCCCAACAGATATGTGTTGGAATAGGGGAATGACCCTACTACAAAAAATAGCTCTTAATGATTACTCATTTTAGGTGGTTGCTAGTCTCTAGTACCAACAAGGCACAAATGCCTCCAAATAGCTTTTTCTAGTACAATTGATCTTAATATGACTAAATATTTTTAACAATAGAGAATTTTTGTAGAAATTTATTATCTTATTTATAGCTAATGACTATTTCTTTTAGCTATTTCTCTAAGTAACTATGAAAATCAAATAGCTTTTCTATAAGCCTAGTCTTAAATCTTTCATAAATTTAGTGAATAAAAAATTTTATATAAAATGTTAATCATTACTTATAAGCTATTTGCTATTTAATTTCCTAAAGTTAGATCACAAAAGTTTTTCTAGATAAAGAAAGAAACTAAGAAAATAAAAGTATTCATAAAGCTCAAACTTGTATAAAGGTGACAATATTTCTATGCTAAATTGGTTAAGAACTAACACTTATGGAAGCTATCTCATTCAATCAAAGTAATAAGAATAAGGAAAACCTCAGCTTACAGAGAAAATAACTTATTCTAAAACTAGTAATTTATTCAAACATATCTATGCAATATCCAAGCTATGGTGAGTAAGAAAAACTATTCAATTTAACTAATAAAAAAGTGAAAGTTAAAAGAGATATAAAAAACCTATTTATAATGTCATTATTAAACAATCTTTACAAGCTTTTCTAATCTTTAATTTTCCTTTCCCTAAAATCTTTCCATTAAAACTTCTACTTTGGGCTTGATATATTAGCCACTGGTAATTACAACCATTATAAGATTTAAGGCTTCATTTGGCTTACATTTTCTTCATAAAGCTATAGGTTATTTAATAATTGTTATATCTCTTAATAAATTCTCCTCATTCTCTGAATTTGGAGTCCTTCAATTAATAGCTATTGTGATAACCTTCCATAATTAAGAAGAGCCTTAACAACCTAATTTATTGTATCTTGTTCATATCATTAAGCTCATTTAAAACTTCTTCAATGCTTATTCTACCAAACTTGATTTAGTTATGGAATCAATTATTCTTGTTAAAGTAGCTCCTACATTGGCATAAACTTTTGACTTCTTCTTTACAGTTTCATTCATGATCCTAGTAACTACCATCATCATTGTATTCAAGTAACTTGGTTTGTACTAATATAACAACTCTTGTTTAGCTCTAGATAAATCAAACAATTCCTATGCCTTTCTATCCATAGATACAAATATGACTAGTTTTCTTGAATTTTAGTAATTTTAACCATACTCTCTCTCATCCATTCCTTGTAGTAATTCATTTCTGTGATAATTTCCTTGAACTCTAGTAGAACTAAGTATGATTAATCTTGAGCCTAACCTTTCTTGGCCTACTCTAATTCTAAAATTTTCATTGTTATTCTTTCATCCATTGAAGCTACTTCTTGATCTTTATTTTCTAGCAATGATTACTTGATAGTTATCATTACTTTGAGCTATTCATTTTTCTCTTTGGAGTTTTTCAATTCATCTCGCAGCTTTGATATCTCATGGTCCTTTTGCACAAGAAACTATTTAAGCTTAGCTATTTGATTGTCAACTATTTCTCCCACATCTTTAATCAAAATAGCTACAATATCCAACATACCTTAATGAGATATCATGAGCTTTTGTTTTCTAGTTTGTGGATCATCCTCCTTATACCAAAAGATGACACTAGCTTCTATCTCTAACTCTATGGGTATCTTCTAGGTAAGGATGATATGACCTTCTATTTCTTTCACTCTAAAGGACTGAGCTACTCCTGTCATTAGGTATCCTGATGGAAAATGAAGGGTTGAGGATGAGCTTTCTTCTTGTTGTTTCTGCAACTACTGTAGTTATTACCCTATCAATTTTTGTTGCTCTAAAAAGCTACAATTTTGTAATTCTTTCAATTTTAGTTGCTCTAGTAGTTTATTTTCTTATAGATTCCTTTTGGCCTTTTCATGCTCAACTTTTTCTTTTTTCATGTCTCTAACTCTAGCATATTTGACTCTAGTCAAGGGAAACCTTTTGACAAGCATTACTTCCTCTGGCTCAAGTAGCTTTCAAGAAAAATAATTTTCTTCCATCTTTGCCAAATATTCTTCTAAGAGTTATCTATCCAAATAATGATCCCTATCTTCCATCCATCTACATATGTCGATAATTGAAGCATCATAGGTTGTATCCAATAACTTCATTGATATACTCCTCTTTAATTGTGTTGAAGCTTCATATTTAACTTAATTCACCTCTTTATTAGTTACTTTAAAATAGACTACATTTATTTCATCTAGGCGATGGATCTTTCTAGTCTTAGTAGTTAAATATATTTTTCTTAGAGCTAGAGGAAAACTACATTACTCTCTAAACCTCTTGGCCATTACCCTTAGATTCCTTGAGTTGATAAATTTCCAAAAAACCAAATTGTAGAGAGAAAACCTCATTATGCTTATAATCATGTCATAAAGGAGTTTTCCAAATTTAACATCCTACTTCCAAAGCTACCAAATATGAAGCCACAAATCTAGATAACTTAAAGGCCTTCCCTTCAAAACCTGCTATGAGAATTTATGTGTAGCAAGCAAGTCGAAAGATAGCTCCATGATATTTTTTCCTTATTTCATTAATGACTTGTTGATTGAATCTTGATGGAAAAACCCCAAAATTAACTTGATCAAATGGAGATATACACAATTCATCAAGAGCTTTAAAGCTTATACATCAAAGTAGCTCCTCTGGTAGATAACTAGGAAGAAACAACAATAGGGATCTTTTGGATGAGCTCTTGTTTATGATGTGTAATCACAAAAATTTGGATCATCCCCTTAGGCTCAAGAACTTCACTTAATATAAAATCTAATGAAAATGAGCCAAGACTCAATTGAACCCCTTGGTCATGAATCTCCAAAAGCTCTATTACAATGCATTGTTCATATACTAAATGGGAAAGAAATGTCTCTTATCTTTTAAAGCTACCTAGGCCCAAATATGATAATCATCAATTAAATTAATTTCATAGCCAAAACAAAAATTAAGATCTCCAAAGCCTTTGAAATGATGTTTCTGTATCCCTAGGCATTTACTATATTAGCCAACGATAGCTTGACAGTCCTCCCATATTCATGATGGCTCCAAAACTTACTGCTAAACACTTTCTCATTAAATGGATGAGCTTCTATCTCTATAATAACTAGCTCTATGATTCCATAAAGCTCATATGTCTTCTTGATGCTGATATCAATGTAGCACTTTGCATTTCCCCTAAATTGTAGCTTATCTTTTTCGTATACTATTTCTACTGTCAAGTGATTTAGGACATCTTTGATAAGATTTTCCCTAGGCTTGAAGCAAAACTTGTGGAGCCCTTGTCACAACCTAAGAATTTGCAAAAGTTTAGCTATTTAATTTAATGCATATGATTAATTCTTTAATGTTGTTAGATGCATTTCAATGAATTAGCTCTAATATTCTTAGTTAAATCATAGGATTACATTATTGTTATTACTATTATTGTTGTTGTTGTTGTTGTTAGTTTCCTACATAGGTGAATACAATCCACTTGCTAGGATGTTTTTTTAAAGTTTTGTATCCTTTATTTTACTACTATTGAAGCTTAGTCATAGATTTACTTATATTTTATGATTAAATGTTGAAATCCAATTACCCCAAAAAGTTTTTCTTTTGTCAATTATCATGTGTTTACAAGTATTTTCTATGCATATTTATTTTTTTATACACATTTAGTTATATATATTCAATCCTTAGTGTGAAAATCTAGATATGCATATTTATGCTTAATTATGCACATCTAGTTATGCATCATTAATTTTCATTATGTAAATGTGATTATATGATACTTTGTTTATGGAGAAATTATGGACCCTAACTCTACCCAGACCATATCCCTTATTATCTTTTTTCATTAAACTAGGATTTGGAGTTCATTTTTCATTATAATTAAATATTGCAAAAATTAGCTATGTTAATGAAGTACTTTAGGATGACATCTTGCCTAAAATCTAGGTTTACTAATGTCTCAGATGTTCAAAAACATAGATTTTGACCCTTGGTTCACTAGAATCGAAGTTATGGTTCTCGAGATATCACATTTTCTAGTTTGCTAAAATACCATAAAAGATTCAGCATTTTAACTAGAAGACCATGATAAGTAATGCCTAGAGAAGATTTCAGCATACAATTTGGTAGAGCACTTGATAAGAAATCCATAGGTTCAAATAGAATTTGATTTGAAGTCCCACTATGCATGTTATAAGTATTTGTATGTGAGGATATTAGGAGAAGGAGAAAAATTATAAATAAAATTATGGAAATAATTTTGAAAAAAATTAAAATTAAAAATTAAAAATTCAATTCTATTAGGAAAAAGCACATTATGTTCATGATATGCATAATGCATATGAGAAATACTCAAATATATGCATAATGAATATGCATATTACACATTTTGCTTCATTCACCACCACCTCATCTGATGCTTGTTTCTTGTTGCTAGTTTTCCGTCATTTGTTTTGCAACCACCATTTTTACAAAATAGTGTTCCATCACATTTTTTTTCTAAAAGATGTTTTTTTCTCTTTCTTCTTCATTTTGAAGTTGATTTGAGCCTGGTTTCTTCTGTTCTTCCTCTCATAAATAGGTAGTGGCCTTAGATATATCTTGTCATAGTTTGAAGAAATTTTTCAAGTGTGATAAGCTAAGCGAAGCAAAAATCAATTGAGAGCATTAGACAAGAAAGGAAGACATAGGAGAATTTTGGAAGCCCTACCAACACAAGGAAGTTTATTTTATTTTCCGTTCACATGGTTACCCAATATTACTATGGATTTTCTATATCTCCTCTCTACTTCCTAGTCTTCTATTATTCTTCTACTATTTTAATTAATATACCAAGATTCTACCAAATTTTTTTGATTTTGAAATTTTTTAATGAAAAAATTATTTTAATCTTTTTTATACCATGTTTTATCTTTTGGTAAATTTTGGAGAATTGCAGAAATTATGCCCAACTTGCCCATGCATATTGTATGAATATTTGGATCTTCTCATGACATAAACATGATTTTGCAAGATTTTTGTGGAATTTTAACTTTTATAAATTTTTGACCATTTTAAGCAACTTTTGGACTTTTGGAATAAAATAATAATATTTTGTGACTAATTTTGCTCATTTGGTAGTGGAAGCCCTGAATCTTTTAAATGCACCCATCTGCATGCATGCAGTGGTGGAGTGTTCTTTAGTGGGACCCACCCCATGGAAACAAGGGCTATTGGATGGATTTCCTACCCTAGATTTTGATTCATAAGTTCATGTGAGACTATGGATTTAGCCAAGACCATGGAACTAAGAAATTAAGTCTAGTGATATGTGGTAAGGCATAGTCGAGACCTATCCTTTCAATGATACATGTGCCTCAGCCATTAACAATGTTGCTAGTGAGCCTATTATCAAGACCTGATCATGATTGACTTATTTGGGATCATGAGGCTAATTCGATGATAGTAGTGAGGTTATTCCAAGACCTATCAATGAATCTCTTAGGAAGCAAGGATGACCAAGACCTAGCCTTCAAAGATGCTTGAATAAATATATGTTCTTCGGATTTTTGATAAACAATTATGATATCTTTGTATACCAAATAATTAAAATATATATTCTTTGGATTTTCAGATTTTATTTGTATTTTTGAAAAATTTATGGCATTTCTAGAGCTTGAAACATTTTTGAATATTTAATTGGAAATCGTCACCTAGCCCATAACTTGAGACTTTTGGCCCATAACCTTTATGCTCCATGAAGAGGAAAATATAATAACCTTTCTTATTTAATGGATTTTGACTCCTCTTGCATTTCAACATAGAGAGCACAGAGTAGCCATGAAAACACCAGAAAAGGAAAATAAGATGAAAGATGGACCAATTCTGTACAAGATGGACCCTCTCAACTTGAAAAATAATTCCTATATATTTTATATTTTTGTAAAATAGAAACCCTATACACTTCTTGGATATTTGAACCATGTACTTATTTTATGAATAAATAATAAAGTATGATAGATATTAATTTTTCATCTATCCCACTAGGACCATTAGATTGCAAGGAACATTTTTCATTTTGGCACATGTTATATATTTGAAAACATTTAATATTATTTATTATATATTAATATCTTATTATTTAATTAAACAAACTTAAAATGAAAATAAATATATTTCTTGATGTCTAATTAATGTAAAACAAGTATTGTTGGGATTGTTATTTTACACATTATTTTATGTTGTAACTAGTGGAATTTTGAAACATTCTTTTTGTGGCTATGCAAATCTCAAATTTTCTCTAAATAAATTTTATTTAATTATACATATGAGTATTATAAATTTTGTTGCACTATATTGATCTACTATATTATGCTCCTAATTAATAGTTTTTATCTATTTTATTGTTCCTTTTTAAGTTGGTAATTCAAGGTTAAATCTAGATCCTTGAGGTTTCATAGCATCTCGATTAGTTATTTGTAGGATGCTTTATAGATAATTAATATGGGTGTTACAACCCTATTTTCTCATATATCTCCCACAATTCTTCCATTGATTCTATGGACTAAAGGTCTAATTTTTCTATTACATCATGATCTTTGTTAAAGTTGAATAAGTCTGCTTCTTCCACTTTTAGCTTTAACCATGCAACAATAATCCATTGTGAAATTTAATAAATATTCAAGTTGAACTATTATAAGTAATTAGAGAAAGAAAAGGTATTTATGTCCTAAGGTTTCTGAGGTTCCTCTTTCATGAGTGGCGAGGTACCCCTACACTCAACCATACGAATACGAGCGTAGCACGCGCGATCCGGTCGAACTCTGCAGACTAAGTGTCTACATGCCTTATGGAACACTTAAGGTTAATTATTCGTTGTCTTCACAAACTTACTTGTATTTGTCATGGTTGTATGGTTAAGTAAGTCTGAGGTATATGATTTTTATGTCTTTTCGATTTTATCTCCTATGCTAATAAGGTTAAGGGTGAAGAGACTAATTACTAACTTTAACTAACTAACTAAGTCTGAATTAACCTAGCATTAGCATCCATTCCCACTTATCATTCACACCTTGAACCAATACAACCTTGGTTACCAAATTCTAGTTGTTGCTAGGATCACCAAGCATAACGCACATGCTTGAGGTGGTCGTACTAAGGCACTTAACTAGGAGAGAAGGGTTGAGAGATATTTAATAACTAATAAAGTAATTAAATGATAAACAGTAAATAAAATCCTATTTAGCCTATTCCATGCACTGCAAGGTTTATCCAAGAAGTTCGTCTTTATTTCTGTACACAAACATGTGTTCAGGTACAATATTTGCTTGAATAAAGATTTGTTCACTTTGGAGCTCCTACTATGGGCACATGGAAAATATTCTATCTCTAGAGGGATCAAACTGCCAGAGTTTCGCTACGGTCTAGGCCTAGAATGAGAAACAAGGGAGAGTCGCCTCTTATTTATAGATTTGGTAGTGGACCACAATATCGCGTACGCTATATCATAGGGGAAGACGTGATATCGTGTACGTGATATCGCATATATGATATTGTAGCCCATGCGATATCATGTCCCATCATACCCCCATGACTAAACAAAAACTCATCCTCGAGTTCCTTACAAAATATTGGGAAGGTATGAGATTATTGACTGAATGGAACTAATGGGATGACATGTGAATAGATCATCATTACAAGACATGAAAAAATAGGTGCTCATGACAACAAGAGTGAACACCTTATTACATTTGACATCAGGCCTTATTTGGTAGCTGAGAAAGAGAGAGAGAAAGAAGTTTTGCTGCTACCAACGCTAAGATTGTGNGCTTCGGTGAAAGGTCCATTGGCTGAGTTGTGGTATGGCTGATATGAATTTGGAGATATAATAATGGTGACTACCGAACGTGTAGGGGTTAGGAGAAAATCAAAAAAATTCGGGTCTAGACCCCCATGACTAAGATCGAACCTCTAGTAGCGATAGAATGGAGAAAGAAAAAGGAACAAGAAAGATGGAGAAAAAGAGACAACTGTAATGTTAGTGAAGTAGATGTCAAGATGGAAATGAACAAAATAAAATGGATTGCAAAAATGTTAGGGGAAAGAATTTAACTGGTCCACCAAATAGGAATGTCAGTGGATCCTCCCCAAAGTAGGCTCATGCCCTTAATGCCCTGACAAACCCACATTCCAAAGAGTTTGTAGGCTCTTGGAATGTCATGTGGAACAAGAGTTAAAGTCTTAACCACAAGAATTTACCAAAAAGAAAACAATGCATCCACCAAGATATACACTAATGATACAACCGACAATGAGGTGAACAATGGAGAGAAGGGTGGAGAGAAGAGAATGGAATGGAATCCCAAGAACAAGGTGGTGTATAGCCCCTTGTGAATTTCATGATTACTATGACTTAGGAAATCCCATTCCAAGTCTGGCCTCAAACCAACCACCTCTAGTGACTTCACATTAATGCAGTCGGCTAAACCATCCACTTGAAGTAACAAGAATGCCTTCACCCAAGAGCCAACACCATTTCGACGAAACAAGGAGGAGAGAACGGGAGGCAAGAAGAGCCTTAGTTAGAGGGAACATTTTTATTTTAGTTCCATAACCAATGTTTGTAGCCCAAATGATTATTTCGTCTAAGGGGTGTGCTTTGAATTCTCATTGTTTTTTTTTTACTTTATGTGTTTATGCGTGAGAACCACACCATGCAAAGACTTTGTTATTTCTATTTGCTCAACTTCTCGATAATTGAGTAACGGTGAAACGGTAAGAAAACTCAAGAAGAAAACATCCAAGCACCCAAGAGAATGGCCAACAAAAAAGCATCAAATTCTCTTGAAGTCACACCCTTTTCAATCCTTGAGTCTTTCCTTAGTTTGAGAAATGTCCAATCACCGATTCGTTAGAGTTCTTATTTAGAAAGGAACTGTACATTTCCAAGTCGAGAGAGACCATAGAAACTTGTGGATGGATGGATGAAGTGAACTCATTACCTACTACATCAAAAGAACCATACCTTAGTATCAACATCATAAATTAAAGGTAAAAACCAAACATTAGCAATCAATAGGAAAACAGTTCATACCATCATTACAAACACTTACTGGGTGACAAACTTACAAGGTGGATACCGCGCGCACACACACACACACACAGAAATGAAAAAGTATAATGATGTTGTAAAACAAAAATAAGAAAAGTTAAATAAATTTGTAAAACAAAAATGTGTGAAAAAAAATATGTAAAAAAAATGTGTAAAACAAAAAACTTAAAAGAACTGAGGGCCCCAAATGATTAGCATAGGTGGCCATCTCCCCCATGACTGAATGGAAAGGGAGAAATCTGAAATAATGAACGCCTATTTAAATTTCTTAAAAGTGCCCAAATTCTCCCAATTGATGTTCTTAGATTAAGGGGTGAAAGTTGGTGATGCTCATACTCCAATGTATCTATGCCTTCGTTGGGGGCATGAGTTGTTCCCCCAGTTCATTCCATGCATGTTGGCCGTTTGCTCTTTTAATTAGCTGTCAACCACGAGGTGTCCACTTGCTGTGTGGTTGCTACATACAGGCACCTTTGTCTCAAAGTTTCTTGGGCACATCGATTACATGTAGGAGATGCTGGGCATTCCTCCATGTCATCACCTAATGAGTCATTGTATGTGATGCATGGAACTTTCTTCTTCTCAATCTTTCCATAAATGTTTACCTTAGATATTTTCAAGGAAAGATCACAGATTGCTAGGCATGAGTCTATTGTGCTTAGCCATGCTCTTCCCATTACAATTGTCAAGTCCCCTTCATTGCTGTTGATCTCTATCACCAGGAAATCAGTTGGGTAAAACCAACCACACATAGTGGTAAAAATCTCTTCCACCAATCCCAAGGGAATGGTGATGGACTGGTCAGCCAGCTCTAGTTAAATATTGCTCTTCTTGAGTTGGGGCAGGTTCCAGGCTTGATACATTTCTCGTGAATTAAGTTGACTCCAGAACCTGAGTCAAGAAGAGCCTTATGTGGTTTGTTCCCGATGACTTGGAGGTAGATTAAGGGACTTCCAGGATCAGATAGTTTCCTGGGAAGGTGGCCTACCTTGATCCAGTCGGTTATGGTATGTGTTAACATAACCATATGCATTAAGCTTTGTTGTTGAACTGAAGGGTTCTCCGAAGCCTTATGTGTTGGAGGAGCATGCCTAGACTCAACTGCTTGTGGTTGTGAGAGCTTGTCTAGGCTTTTGGTTTTGAACAAATGTCTTCTCCTTTTGCGATTGTCAAAACCAGCAATGGGTTGAATGGTTACGGCTCTCGTAGTGTTACATTGCTACGGTTGAGTGGGGAGTTCCCCTTGCATTGTTGGAGCGAGTGGTATGGGAACTATAGGCGAAAGAGAGGCAAATGGATTAGGAGGATGGTATGGGTGTGGAGCATCTCCTGGAGGAGAAGGAGTCCTTCTAAAGTACTCCTGAACTTGGTAGTGACGTTGGGGAGTTGTGTGACCCATGGAGTCACTTGGAGAAATCGGCTGCTACATGTAGTAGACATAAGGATCGGGTTTCTGGTAAGGGTATTGATGTTTAGGCAGTGGCATCCCCCATTATTGTGGGTGTTTCCACTGCTAATGTTGCCCGATGGGTTGTGGTGGAGTTCCACTTGGATAGTATGTCAACGGTTGGTGGAACTGTCTTAGGTTACCTTAGGGATAAGGTAACCTTTGGGATGTCTGCCGTCTGTTAAGTCTTGGGTTGAGTGCATACACCCCAGACTCTTGTAGATGTGAGATGATTGGACAACATCCCTTGGGATGGTCATATTGGCAGATCTCACATCCACCATCATTGTCTGTATCTAAATCCACAACCTCGTCAGAGATAGTTATTTTCCCCTTACCCTTGTCACGTGCAAGGCCTGAATCTCTCCACTTTTTCTTGTCCTTGTGACTACTTCGTTCCTTCTTAGACTCCTCTATAATCTTTAGGAAAATTTCAATTTTACTATCTAAGGAGCTCCATACTTCATCTACCTTAGCTGATACTTCTATTGTTAGCTTCTAAAGTGGCAAGGTTTTCCTATTCACCAACTGTTCGAGTGGTAACTCATCCTCTTCATCGGAAAATCTCACTTCCTTGTTTCAAAGGGAAGGATCATGGTTATATTCTTCCATGCTTTATCTTTTTCATAGCTCCCCTTCTTCTTTGGCTAATTTTTCCAACAATTGATGAATCTCATGGGATCTAAGTTCTGATAGTCTCCCTTGGGCATAAGTCCCAAAACAGTTTCATACCTTAGCCCATATACGAGATGGCGGAGTTGATCCCGTTGTGTGTAACCATGGCCCAGGCAATGATGTAATAATGCGTAGTAGCAGCCCATGGCAGCATCCAAGGGTTCATGAGTACCTTACTTCCATCCTTGGATCTTCTTATGTAAATTAGACACTCTAGACTACGTTTGATATTTATCGTTAAACAACTCTAACATTGTACTCCATCTCCTAATGGTTTCCGGCTCTAAGGACTGGTACCAACTCTCTGCTTCCTTTATGAGTGTCCTAGGAAAAAAATTTAGTTTCTGCCACTCATTTTCTATGTTTTGCAAGGTGCAGGCATCGTGGAATGCCTATAAATGATTTTGCGGATCAACGTTATATCCCCCTTCGAAGCGTGGGATATTGTTCATATCTAGTCTCTTGATCTGACTATCTTTGTGATGCCTTGTTGGTATTCTCACTACCTCCGTGATGTCTAGCATACTTTGGGTGGCAAGTAGGGATTCACCATGATAATCTCTTTCATGATGTCTATGATGTCTACGTTGTTCCCTAATTTCCCTTCTATCATGCCTAGACTCTCTAGACTGCCCTCGTCCTCTCTCTCGACTCTCTCATCGAGGTCTCTCATTTTTTCTACCTCTATCCTCAGCATTATGCTCTTTATGACTGTGCCTAGATGTGGAAGGAGAGGCTGAATGATGAGATGAAGGGGAAGAAGAAGGAGAACCATTTCCATGACGATGTTTCGTACCTTCTCTTCTATGGCTTCGGCCCCAATCGTGATGATGATCTGAGTGCCCATCCTTGTCGTGTGTTTTTGTTCCCTTAGTGAAGAATTGGCGTTCACGAGGATCAGAACCAAGGTTGTGTATCATGGAGTGTAGGTTCTAATACCCCACCTCCTCACTATCATTAGGAGGGGAAACATCATTTGATGGAGAACTCATTATAAGTGGTTCGCCATCTCCAATTTCACTTAGGACATGCGGGATCCCTTTGCCCTTCAACAATGTATGGTGGCTCTCCTGCCTTGAGTCCATTAGACGTTGTGCTTCTGTGGGATGATAATCCCTCATGTCAAAATCATCTACAACATATTCAACATAGATCTGTGTCATGCCTATCTGTGCAAGAGCACGGAGAAGCATGTTAGGGACTACTCGGTCTAGAGGTAACACTATGTTACCTTGCAAATCTCTCCAACGCAGTTGTTCGTCTTGATGGAGGATAAAAGTAAAATTAGGTAGATACTCATCAAGATGAGTATATGCCACCCAGTACTATTTAGGAACTAGCAGATTTTGGTTATGTGTTTTAAACTACCGACTGTTTCATGTATGATCCCTAGGTGGTGAATTGCTTTTGTTCAAAGAAGAAGACATGTTAGTTTAATTTGGTGTGCTGATTAACCATTATATAATTTTT
>MNCI01021684.1:103468-116957 GCA_015680685.1 Gnetum montanum
CCCCAAGGTAACCCAAGGCAGTTCCACCAACCTTTAACGTATTATCCAAGTGGAAGTCCACCATAACCAATTGAGAAACATCAACAATGGTAGCATCCACAATCATGAGGAATGCCACCACCAAGGCAACAATATCCTTACCAGCAACCAAACCCATATGGATATTACGTGCAGCATCCAATCTCTCCATGTGACTCTATTAGTCACGTTACTTCCCAACATTACTACCAAGCCCATGAATACTATAGGACTCTCTCTCCTAGGGGTGATATTCCACAAGTATACTATCCTTCCAATCTGACCGCATCTCTCCCACCAATAGCTCCATTACCACCTGCTCCAGCAATGCAAGGTGAACTCCCTGCTTAGCCACAGCAACACAACACCACAAGGTCTATTAATCCTCAACCTACTATTGGTTCTAACAATCGTACAAAGAAAATATATTTCTTTAGAACCAATAGTCCAACCAAGCCTTTGCAACCTCAAGTGGCTAAGTCTTTGGATGCCTCTGTATCAACTAAAGCTTCGAAGCCCCCTTCGAACTTAACACCGCATTCAATGCATACGGTCATGTTAACACATGTTATTACTAATTGGATCAAAGATAGCCACCTTCCTAGGAAATTCTCTGATCCTGGGAGTCCCCTAATCTATCTACAAATCGTCGAGAATGAGCCATGCAAAGCTCTTTTGGATTCAGGCTCTGGTGTCAACCTAATATCCCAAGTAATGTATAAGACCTAGAACCTGCCCCCATTGAAAAATACCAACGTCTACTTAGAGTTAGCTGACCAATCCATCACTATCCCCTTATAATTAGTGGAGAATATTGTTACCACTATTTGTGGGTAGTCGTATCCAACTGACTTCCTGGTGATCCAAGTGAATAATAGTAAGGGGGACTTCCCAATCATAATGGGAAGGGCATGGATAAGCACTATCGATGCGTGCCTAGGAATCCACGATCTTTCTCTAGAAATATCTAAGAAAAATACTTTTGGAAAGATCAAGAAGAAGAAGGTTCCATGCATTGCATACAGTGACACACGGTGCAATTGTGTGCAGAGATCATGGGTTGTGCAAAGTTTAACATTGCTTGCATGCAATCAGTGTGCACAAATGATCAATATACAAAGGTGCCAGTATGTAGCACCTACATGATAAGAAGACACCCAGTGGCTAATAGCTGATCAAGAAAGCAACTCGCTTATATGCATGGAACTGACTGAGGGTTTGACTTGCGCTTATATAGATAGCATTGATGCATTAGAGCAAGTCCACCACCAAATTCCCAGTCCTAACTTAGAAAACATCAACTAGGGGAAGTTTGAAATTCCCAATAAATTTAAACAAGATCCCCTAGAGCTAAAACCATTACCCACAGATATGGAGTACACGTTCCTTAAGAATGGGAAACCAGTAATCATCAATGCAAGACTTGCTTTGCAACAAAAAGAAAGTCTACTCAAGGTAATAAACAAGTGGAAAAGCCTTCTCCTGGTCATATCTAGAATTAACTGGAATTGATCCTAGGATATGCCAGCACATGATTTACACTGACTAAAGCCTCAAAAAAACCACAAAGGTGATTGAACCCAAAGTTGAAGCAAGTACTAAAAGAAGAAATCGAATAGCTTCGAAAGGCTAGGTTCATATACCCCATTGCTGATAGAAAATGGGTTAGCCCCTTAGTAATTGTGCCTAAAAAGGGAGGCAAATGAAGGGTGTGTATACATTTTAGGCTACTAAATATGGCAACATTTAAGGATCACTTCCTATTGCCATTTGTTGACCAAGTCTTGGACACAATTGTAGGGCATAGCTATTATAGTTTTTTGGATGGCTATAGTGGATACAACCAAATACAAATAGCCCCAGAAGACCAAGCCAAAACTACGTTCACCAGTCCTTGGGGAACGTTTTCATATAAAAAAATGTTGTTTGGTTTGTGCAATGCCCCTGCCATGTTTTAATGCTTAGTTCTAAGCATATTCCAGCAGCAGATAGGGAATGGTGTGGAAGTCTTTATGGATGACTTCTCCAGTTACGGAGCAAGTTTTGATCAAGCCTTGGATTGATTAGAGCAAGTGCTGAAAAGATGCATAGAGACTAATCTAAGGCTCAATTGGCAAAAAATCCATTTAATGGCCCAAGAAGGCATAGTACTTAGGCATAAAATTTTACATGTAGGGATAGAGGTAGACCTTGAAAAAATCAAGGTCATCCAAGGAATTACCCGTCAACTGGAAACTGTCAAAGACATTTGGTCATTCCTTGGACATGGCTACTATAGGAGATTCATACAGAACTTTTCAAAGATTGCCAAATCATTGGTAGAGCTAACAAAAAACGATGTACCCTTCAAGTGGACCAGGGAATGTGAACTTGCCTTCCAAAATTTGAAACAAAAGTTGGTAGAAACACCCATTCTACAAGCTCCTGACTAGTCCAAATCGTTCCATGTCATGACCAATGCATCCAACTATGCCTTAGGAGTTGTACTTACATAGTTAGATGATCAAAAATGTCCTTATTATATCCACTATGCAAGTAGAAGTATAGCTGGTGCACAACTTAACTACACTACCACAAAAAAATAATTAATGGTTGTAGTGTTTGCACTAGAAAAATTTAGGCACTCTGTATTGGGATACAAAGTATTCATACACATAGATCATAGTGCAATTCGGTTCCTCATGAATAAGCCAATGGTAAGCCCCCATATTATATGATGGCTGGTAATCCTACAAGAGTTCGATATAATGATGATCGATCGGAAAGGCACCAAGAACGTAGTTGCTAATCATTTATCTCGGTTGCGTTGGGATAGCAAAGAGGATGAGTATCCTATTTCTGATCACTTCCCTAATGAGTTCCTCTTTGTCGGTGTAGTGAATGACCAATCACCCATGGAGACAAACTGGTACAATAGCATTCTAACCTATCTCCTTACCCAACAAACATCACAAGAATTGGACCTTAACAAGAAACAACAGTTTCTTCACAGAGCCAAGTACTTTATGGAAATCAATGGACAACTTTACAAAGTATGTCCCGATGGCTTGGTTCAATGGTGTGTTCCCGATAGAGATCAACTGAGAGTTCTCCAAGATGCTCATGAGGGCCCTTTTGGGGATCACTATGCTGGGAGATGAATAGCTATAAAGATCCTTCTTGTAGGGTATTATTGTCCTACTTTGTTCCGGGACACCCATCACTTCATCCAATCTTGTGAACGATGTCAATGTGATGGGGGAATGACTACTAGAATGGAAGGTATGCAAAAATGGATTCAACTGTTAGAACCCTTCGACATTTGGGGAATCGATTTCATGGGGTCCATTACACTAATGTCCAATGGAAAAGCTTACATCGTAGTTGTCATAGAATACTTAACAAAATGGGCTGAAGCAGCTACTGTTAAAGATTACACATCATCTACAACTGTCCAATTTGTTCAATAACAAGTCATCAATAGGTTTGGTGTGCCGAATGCACTTATCTCATATAATGGTACACACTTTACCGGTGCAAATTTTCGGAAGTTAATACACCGTGTAGGGGTTAAGCAAAAATTGACTACACCGTACCACCCCCAAGAAAATGATTAAGATGAGGTCACCAATAGGGAGATTACCAAGATACTAACCAGAACTATTAGCAAATATAGATGATATTGGAGCACTAAACTGAATGATAATCTTTGGGAAAACCTCTCCACATGGAAACTCCCTATAGGCTACTCTCCCTACACATTAGTGTATGGAAAACTTCCAACACTCCCTATCCAAGCTGAGCTTTGTACACTAACCACAGCATGTGACCTCACCATTGACCTTGATTTAGCATAAAAACAAAGGTTAATGATCCTTAACTTGCTAGATGAGAACTAACTCGCTACCCTATCATCTAATGAGTTGCACAAGGCATTTAATAAACAACATCATGATCTGAAAATTAGGAGAGTTAAGTACCAACCAAGAGATAAGGTTCTCTACTGGAACCCCACACATGTGTCACAATGTACCAAATTTCAAACATTGTGGGAAGGACCTTACATTATATATGAAACTTTTCCTTTAGGGGCCATGACCATATATAAACCTGAGAGCCCACATAAGAGACCGTTAGTCAATGTGCAACAAACAAAACCTTTCCATGAGTTTAGCTCAGCCAGGAAATATGCTACCTCTGTAAGGGGGCAACCTTGCTCATTATTTTAGATCTCCTCCTTCCAACTCAATCATGGGGGAGATGGCCACCTTAGCTAACCATTGAATGCCCTCAGTTCTTTCTAAGTTTTTTTTTTGCACATTTTTCATTTTACACATTTTTTTTGCTCATTTCTTTAATCTTTTTTATTTTATTTTTTCTGCACCATCATTCATATTTTTATCATTTCTTTGTGTTATTACTTTATTTTGTTCATCACCCAATAAGTGTTCATGATGGTGGTATGAATAATATCATATCGATTGCTAATGTCTAAATTTTACCTTTGAAGTATGATGTCGGTATTAAGGTATGGTTATTTTTATTAACAGGCAATGAGTCCATGACATTCACACATCCATAAATTCCTATGGTCTCCCTTGGCTTGGAATTGTATAGTCCCTTTCTTTAATGAAAATATTAACGAATTGGTGATTAGGTATTTCTTAGACTAAGGAAAGACTCAACAGAGGAAATTGGTGTGACTTCAAGGGGATTCTATGCATTTTTACTGGCTCTTCTCTTGAGTGCTTGGATGTTTTTTCTTTGGGTTTTCTACCATTCTGACCATTCATCAAATCACCAGAAGATGAGTTCATAAAAATAAGTCTTTGCATGGTGTGGTTCTCATGTGAAAAATACAAAAACAAAAAAAAAAACCAGTGGGAATTCAAAGCACACCCCTTAGACATAATAATGATCTTGGGCTACATGCACTAGTTATGGAACTAGAAAGAAATGTTACCCATGCCTGAAGGTTCCCTCTAACTAAGGCCCCTTCTTGCTTCCTGGTTCTCCATCTTGCTCTCCTTAGAATGGTGGTGAATTTTTGTAGAGGCATTCTTGTTGCTTTAAGTGGATGGGTTAGTCAATTGTGTTGATGCGAGGTCATTGAATGTAGTTGGTTTGAGTCTAGATTTGGAAGGTGTTCTACTCAATCACATTAACCATGAAACACACAAGGGACTTTACACAACCTTGTTTTTGGTTTCCATTCCATTCTCTCCTCTCCACCTTTCTTTTCCATTTCTCACCTCATTGCCGGTTTTATCATTAATCTATATCTTGGTTGATGCATTCTTCTTCCTTGGTAATTTCTTGTGGGTAATTTTTTAACTCTTGCTTTCCAATGACCTTCCTAGATCCAACAAACTCTTTGGTTTGTGGGTCTATTAGGGAACTAAAGGCATGATCTTGCTTTGGGGAGGACCCACTGACATTCCTTTTTGGTACATTTGTTAACTTCTTTCCCTTAAACATTTCCTGCAATCAACCATTTTTTGTTTCATCCCCATCCATAACATCCATTTTATTGGCGTTGCCATTGTTACTTTTTCTCCACCTCTCTTATTCCTTATCTTTCTCCACCCTTTTGCTATTGGAGGTTTGCTCTTAGTCATGGGGGCTCGGGCACAAATTTTTTTTCAATTTTTCCTAACCCCTAAACCTTAGGTAGTCACCAGTGTTAAAACTCTAGAATCAGTATATGCCATAACCACAACTCAGCCAATGCACTTCACATTGAGGCAAGGTATCAACTACATTGTGATTTATCTATCCTTGCTCATTTGTGATTGTGTTATGTGTGCAGATGGCAATCATACAATAATGGACTATGCCTGGAGGATGCACTCAGGACGGACCGAAATTAGAATGTTTACGAAAGGAGCAAGATTGGTGGCATGGCCATGGATGAACAACGACAGGCACAATATTGGCATTGGCAGCAACATGTCTCATTCTCTTCTCTCTCTCTCTCCTTCTTCTCTTCTAGCTTCAATATAAGGATAGATGTCATTTATATACAGTGTTCACTTTTGTGGTCATGAACACTAATGCTGTCATGTATTGTATTGTTGATCTCCTCACTGGGCACGTTGAGTCAGTCATTCCATTCCACTGTCAATAGTCATTTAGTTAATAATCCCATACCTTCCCAATATTTTGTAAGGAACTCGAGGATGAGTTTTCATTCAGTCATGGGGGTATGATGAACTGTGATATCGCATCCTCGATATCGAATCAACCATGCGATATCAGATACCCAATATCACAGCTTGTCTCCTTATTTTTAAATAAGAGGCGGTGCCCTTGGTTTCCACAGTTAAGAATTAGTCCCTTAGGGTGCAACTATATATCTTAGGGTACAACTATGTTCTATGATGGATAATGCTAAGTTGTAAAGTTCTATGTGGACTATATATCTTAGGGTTCAACTATGTTTCAATTGTTTCAAGTTCCAACACAACTCCCCCCCCCCCCCCCCCCCCCCGCTCACCCTGNTTTTACCAAAAATGCTATTATATTTCACTAAAGAATAATAGTAGCCCTATAGCTTTAACAATGATTAAGAAGGAGGGGGAAAAGGGGGGAAGAGGATAGGAGTGGGTGTGGTTGGGGTGGAGGAGTGTTGGAACTCCAAAATAATTATAATATAGTTACACCCCAAGATATATAGTTTAATTAAACCTTTATAGGGGGATGTTGGAATTCCAAGGATCATAAATCCACAATGCTCATCCCACTAAGCAAGATCCTAGGAGGTTTGGTAGATGAGAAAAAGCCTAAGAGTGGTTGCATCTAGGCTCAAACCTAGGTCATTGACTTGAAAAATAAGTATCTTACAATCACTCCAAGTGATCATCCCTGTTGGAACCCCAAAAGAAATGTAATATAGGTATACCCCAAGATATATGGTCCAATTAGAACTTTATAACTTAGCATTTCCCACTAAAATCAAACCCATGACTTGGAACTTTCAAATCAAGAGTCTTACCAAGAGGCCAATACCTTATTTTTAATTAGAACTTTATAACTCAACATTGTCCATCACAATCAAACCCATGACTTAAAGCTTTCAAATCAAGAGTCTTACCATTAAGCTAACACCTCATTGTTAGAATATACAAGAAACCTTTAACCTAGTATCACATAATAAAATAAATGTAACCAAATATAAGAGCATCTCACTACAAGGGTACATATAGGTATCTAGTTCTAGTTTTTATACCCTCCCATTGCATGGTTTTTATTTTATTTATATTTTTTTAATATACAAGAAACCTCTATACTAGTATCACTATGGACTCAAATTATGCCCCTTTAGCCTTGTTATGCATCTATGAGCATGGTCAAACCATTTTATCTCCATTTGCTAGTAGTCATCTTTTATTTTTTATGTGCTAGTAAGAAATGTGTCATGTTATCCATAATAAAATATGTGCTATGTCATTCATAAGAAAACCATAAACCAATGCACATAAAGTCAAATGGATGATTGGGATGAACATGTATCACATCCCATAATTACCTTACATCATCCCAACCATCTATTTTGAACTGATGTAGATCAGTTTATGGTTTTCCATCATCCATCCCTTCCATGTCATGTATGGATTTATTCATGTTCATTCTCTTGAACAAATAAGTATGTTTTTTAATATATAAATGTATCATTTTTCTTTTTTATGCACAACATTGGTTTAACATATTTTTTCCTACAAGTGGGAATATTTATCTCTCTTTATTCACAATCTATATAAAATAGGATTCTCAATCATTGTATTATTTGTTACACTACAAAACAAAGTTCATTTTATGATTATACTAATAATAAAAATTTAAATTATTAATAAACATATAGCGTTTTAGAATACATCTTCTCCCATTTTTCCTTGATTAATTCAAATACAATAGTTGACAAATATCACTCATCAAAACTAGGCAATATAATCAAAAACATCCATGCAACTAAAATTAAGAATGTGATGTGAGACATGCATTAGTGTTAAAATGAAATTACTATGATTAGTATTTTATCAAAAATTTTAGAACATTAAAAATTCTTAAAATTTGTAAAGAATTTAAGTAGGAATTTCATTTACAATTTCTTTCTTTGAATTAGAAATAGTATGTTTTACAAAACTAGGAATATGCAAGAAAGACATATAAAATTGATTTATATTATTTCCAATAAATCCTTAGGTTCTTTCCATGACATAATAAAAGACTTTTGTTATACTTTTTGCATCAAGTTAGTTCCAACAAATAAAATGGTTGCTTAAATTACAAAGAGGTATTGTAATTATTGACTTGTATTATAACTTATATATCAATACATGAAAATAATTAAATTTTATGATTTATCTTCACACATTCAAAGTATAGGATTAGGTTACAACAATTTTTGTATTGGGGTTGCACCAATCATTGTCATTGTAGTAATGATACCATGTATAAGTAATGCCTTTAATTTTTTAGCAATCTCATCTAGCCTCAAAGATATTAAGTGAATGAAGTATTAACCAAGTGGTAAGACTCTTGATTTACAAGTGCCAAGTTACAAGTTTGATTCCAATTGGTAACCTTGAATATAAATATTGTTTATAAAAGTTTTAGGTTCCACTCTCTTCATCTCCCTTAAATTTGATAAGGAAAAAAATTCAATAAACATACAAATCTTAAATGTATAGCTTTATGATTAAAAGGATATGTAAAATAAAGATAAATAACAAATCAATATTAGTTGGGAATGTTCACTAAAACTAGTTTAGCTATATATTCATGATATATATCTATTATTTGACTAAGAGAATTTTCTATATCTTTTAAATTAAAAAATCTCAAAATGATCCACTAAGAATTGATTTTCTAAGGACAAATTCTACGTTACAAAGTAGTTGGACTCTTGAAAATAATAACTCCTATAAAAAATTTCATCATTTATCTCAGCTTTATGATGATAATTATTTATGTACTATGGAAAAGTCCACCAAAAAAAGGATGACCAAGAGAGCTTTCCCTCACCTTTATGATGATAAAATTATTTTATTGTGACAAAATAGGACTCTATTGGATAATGCTGGTAATTGGCCTCTCTGTCAAAAATAAGAATATATTCAACATTAGCATTTAGGTCATATTAAGAGGATCCCACTAGAGATTATTAACAAGTAATATTACAAGCTATCCTTAGAACATATCCAATGATATTCACTAAAAATAAGAGTATATTAAACAATAGCATTGGGGTCATATTAAGAGGATCCCACTAGAGATTATTAATAACTAATATTATAGGCTATTCTCAAAACATATCCTAAAATGCCAAAGGCATATTCATTATAATTGATGTAACCATGAAAGTGCAATTTGCTCTTAGAACTAGCACTAAAGATAAGAAAAATATGATTCACATCATAGTTTAGGTAATAGAAAATCAAATAATTCTATATTTCATTATTTTGGAAGAGTTACGCTAAAGCATCAGAGGTTAGTTTTCCCTAAGAACTTGTGCTACTTTCAAATTGGTAATTTGCATTTTCTACCACAAAATATAAGTTAGATGATAAAAACTACCTTAAGACAACATCAATATGTTCCTATAAAGTATTAAGATGAAGCCTATGTACCTAGTAATTTTTCATTAATTTTAATAAATATTACAATTAAGCTTACCAGGACATCCTCTCTAACTTTTAGGAAACCTAAATATCCTATAAGAGGATCTAGGGTGTGATTCCAACCTTATTCTAGTTGCAAAAATAAAATTGTTTTCATATATTAGCCATGAATACTAGACCTAAAAGTCTATTCATTCTGCTCATCTTTTTATCCCATTTTACTATGAAAATGTTGCCAAAGCTCAATAAATTATGTTTATTTATGGATTAAATTTTTTCAAATAGAACATGAACTAATTTTATGAAATAAAAATTTATTTAAATTTTGTAACTTATATAAGTGTGTTTTAAAATTTGTCAAAAGTGTATTAGAAAAGCAATACAGTTACCACAACTATTCAAATTTCTAATCAAGACTTTTCACCGTAGATTATACAAATGCATTTATCTAAATAGGATATACATTTACTTTATTTTACAAAATTACTAACATCACATATAAATGATAAAACAAATCCTAAGAATGAGTAGCATGCTTTTCTTAATTACCTTAAACTAAACATCATCATCAAAGGATCTTTATGATCTTTTCTCATTACATCAATGTTAGTTGGCCACTTTGTTAAGTTGATATTTAACTTCTATGATACAAATTTAAAGTTTTTCCAATAGATTCTTTAGGTCTTTAGACTTAATAGAACATCAATTTTAGTTTTAATATTTAAATTTTTACTTCTCAAGTATTTTCTAATACTAGTTATAATTCCACCTATTGTAATTCTAGTAACCAACATATCAAGTGTCTTGTTTGTATCTACCTAGATTTGTAGACCAGTGGTTCCTAAATTTAACTCATAACAAAGATTAATATTATTACATTTTCTCTAAGCAACTTGAATTTTTTATTTTTAAATATACTTGAACTTCCAACAAAATTCATGCAATATGGCTTCATTCTATTGGAATATTTTATTGAAAAGTTAATCATAGATCATCAAATTCATGTAATAATATATGTGACCTTAATGATTAATCAATTCTTTCTTGAATATTTTTGGCAAATTGGTATTCACCAACACCATCTCCAAACACTTGCAATGCATCTAGATTGTTAAGATCTTAAGTGTAAGAATCAAAATATACATTCCTAAATAAATATTTGAATGTATTCTCAATTCCTTTCATTATCATAATCACCTTTATAATATGTTTACAAAGATATCTATATTGTACCCATAACTCTTACATGTAATGGCACATGAAAACATTCCAATAACAACATATAGATGCATTGATTTATATCCACTACAAGAAATTACCTCTTTTTGTGGATGGCTAAATGTTGCACTATCAACATGAAAACCAAATTGTTATTCTTCTATTGAGTTTTCTTTTGAGATGATAAGAGAGCATCTTGTTCTATTAGTGAAGTTTGTCCATATATTATTTCAAAAATGATTTTCGTCTAGCATTGGTTGATCTTTTGCATAAGTTACAATATGGTACTAAGTCTTGACCTTGTCTTCTCTTCAAGATTAATTCCATCTACCACTTCTTCTAGCTAAACCTCTTTCTCTTCTATTTTAACCACCACTAGGTTTATTAATAATGTAGAAATTTCTCTTAAAATGAACACTATTTCCTCCATTAAAGACTTATCTAAGTAAGATAAGAGGGTTAGAAGATTAGGAATATAATATAGATTGGAAATGGTGACTTTTCAATTTTTATATGCTTTCTTCCAACAAAACTATCCTCCTTCTATTTGCAAAACTATATGCCTCCTGTTTACTATTGTACAGATAGATGTACAACTACACTCCTAATTGGGACTTATCCTTTGGTGCCACTTGAATTTCTGTGTCACATATCTAGCCTTAGCTTTTGAATGTAGGATTTTCTATCAAGCATTCCTACCCTAGCTTTGGTTAGTTTTTTCTAATGTTAGCTGCTAGTTTTTCTTTGTTGATTAGGTTTTGATTTGTGCCATTGCCACCTTCAAGACTTCTTTACATGGGTGAACCTCTATTCTTTTATGTATTCCTTCTTTTTTTTTCTTTCATATTTCGGTTTGCTATAGGATGATTCGTAAGGATATTATTTTATTCATTTAGAAAAATTAGTGTTTGGAATTTTATTTTTTATTGTATCTACTGGTCATAAATATCTATTCTAATGGTTTCATAGTCTAAGTTCTAATGGTTTCATAGAGCTTGGATTGTTTTTTCTTTCCTATAGTCTATGGTGGACTGTTATCCCTTACTCTACAATTTTCTATTTGGATTTGAAAAAGATAAAGGTCAGCATTTGCAATTAAAAATTGTGCATAATTTAAAGTTGAAGCAATCATAGAAGAGCTAAGAATTTCTCTTTTGGAACAAAGAGTGCACCCCTTAGAAAGCAATTGATCTTATCCTTCTTCTACTAACTAAATCACTCCCAATTCTTCCATCTTTTTGGAGGTATACTTTGTTTATAACAACATTGCCCCAATGTTATCTAGCACCCCAAGGAATTCCCTTAGATCTAATGCATCTAGGGTGCAAGACTTGGGGAACACACCTCTAAATAAGCAAGTAACCCTTAGAAGGGAGCATGCGGTACAACAACTTCTTAACAAGGGAGAATACATCCTAAGGAGAACCTCTAGACTCTGAATGATGACTTAGCAAACAAGTATACAAGCAACCTTGTAGACATAATTGGTGGAAAGGGAGACTATGTATTTACAAGGGATGCCTCACCTCTAGACTCCTCATAATCTAGTACAAGGTTTGGCAAGGCACCCTACTAGAACTATCCAATCCTAGCTACTTACATATCTATGACCATCATAGAATTAGGGCCATGTAGTTCTCCAAGTAAGGATAGTATGAAGAGGACATAGAGGGGGATGCAATAGGAGGGAGTCCTACTGCTAAATTCGTACTGCCAAGATGGGATGGATTTTCTAACACTTAAGTGCCACTCAAGGGCACATCAAAGCATTCCATGCCCCTTGAATCATGGGGAGAAAATAGAAGAACCTCCATCTTGGGACCTCTCTCATAATCCTTCCCTATAGAAAAGAAGTGATGTCCTCAAAGAAAAGCTTAGGATAAGCTTTAAGAATATACTTCAAGTATGGGTTTGGAGCTCCATCAATTCCAGGGAGTCCATCAACTCAATTGATGCCAAGCTTGAAGGTAGGTGCCAATCCCAACACTTAATACATCCTTTCATTCAAGGCCTTATATGAAACACAAAGGGTACCTGGAGGAATCCAAAAACATTTCCTACTTTTTGAAAAGAGGAATAAGTCCAACCCAAAGGGCCAACATCTCTAAGCCATCCCCTAGATCCATCCCTTGATCGAGTCTAGAGACTTGTCTTTCTATGTAGATTCATACCTATGCAAGAAGACATGCTCTTCTTTCACAAGTCCATTAGAGTTCCATCCTAAATGGCTTCTTGACACCCATCGATTCTTTCCTTTGCTATCAATTTTGAAAGCTTAATAGGATCACTTTCAACCCTAGTGACGGACTTGGAAAATCATATTTAAAAGAGAGAACATGCTCCAAAAGAGCCATGCCTTAGCAAGCAACTCAAGCTTGCCAAAACCCTAGGTTCTACTTCTAGCATCAAGACCCCTAGAATCTTGCTAGTCCAACCATCCATGGACTAGATGGCCATAACCATACCATTCACATATTTTTGTTTCTTTTCACACATCAACAAATGTCTAGGCTGGTAAGAAGGGATTTGAGCATGATCTCCCTTTGAAACAAGGTATAGAGGTAGATCTCTTGAATTTAACCTTGTTGTCTATAGATGCAGAAGCATAACAATCCTTGTTTTCATCATGCAACACTATATCCCATATTCACAGA